>CM031233.1:369157137-369404637 GCA_018340775.1 Taxus wallichiana var. yunnanensis
TCTAAATAATAAAAAGTGTATTGGGATTTAAAGATAAAGTTGTGGCTACCTTATTGATGTCATACTTAAGTCTCTAATACCATAAAACATTAGATAAGGTGGTGGGTATAATTTTTTTCATTTTCTTTTTTTATTAATGTGTTATTTATTATAGTTGGGTAGATTTATCTCTATTTTTGTGCATTCATGCTATTAGCTAGGATATAGCCCAATATTAGAAATTCAATGTGGTATACTCTATACTCCTATAGTGGGTATGTAACTATAGAATGAGGGATAAGTAATGTTTTGAACACCATGTTCTTATTGATGTTTTTCCACTTCTTAGTAAGTATCCATAGTGGAAGGGGTTTATGGTCGACATCAAAATCATATATGTTTAATAACCTATTATGCATAAATAGAAATGTGATTATGCCAACCAAATGAATAATTGGGATCTCTATATGATAAGCTTAAGGGTTGATAGAGAAGAAACTATGTTAAGGAATATTTTTCATAATAGTTTATAAGGAATAAATCACGTGTGTTAAACTTGTTTTTATGATCTATAATAACTTGTTGAATACTCTAAAATTTTTAAGGGTAGAAAACCATGCTTGATAAATGATATCTAGAAATTGTGCTCTAAATGTTCTCATTGATAGTGAGAATGTAACAAATGGTGATTACTTATACATTAAACATTGTACATGAGCCATACATACTAAGATAATTAAAATATTCATGATTATGCCTCTACTATAATGATCAATTGAGTTAGTTAAGATAATTTTTCTAAATCAATTATTTTTTCTTTATAGGAAAATTAAAAAAAAAATGAGATTATGGGACTGTTATATTATCCTCCAAAAATTAAATTATACACATTTTGGCCCCCATATATTTCCTCTATGAGAAACATTCATCCTCTTACCCCATGCCTTCCTCAAAATCCATTGTGTTTTCTATCACGTTTCTTCTTAATGTATACTTTTTATCAAGTAGTAATACACATGACATTGTCATCTTATCAAAAATTCAACACACAAATTCTCCTACAAAATAAGTTTCCTCAAGTCGTCATCTTTGACACATTGTATCACATAATCTTCTCTTATATCATCTATTAATTTATTAATCCTTATCTTTGCAATCATGTTCATAAATCATCACCATAATATACCTCATACTTGGCATATTTTATTAATTCTTTACTAACATCATAATATACATCCCATTTACCATATCATCTTATAAGTTCTTGTCTATCTCACATCTCTCCTCAATGTAGTCCCTCCCAAAGCTTAAAAACTATTTTGTGTCTCCACTTTTTTTCTCTCACCATGGAGTACATTCATGTTATATTAAAATTTCCCCTATTTGAGATGAATATTTATTCTCCAAAAATCTTATCCTATCCCCATTGAAACATTCATAGACACAAATACAAACACAAAAATCCACAAACATCTATACATCTTATAGAAACAAACACACACATACACACATACACACACAAATGAACACACACACGCACACAAACATACATACGCACACACACATGAACACGAATATGCATACACACATGCACATGCACATGACACACACACACACACACACACACACACACACACACACACACACACACACACACACACACACACACACACACACAAAAAAAAAAAAAAAAAAAAAAGACAAACACACACAAATACAAAAAAACAAGCATACAAGCATACAAAAACATGCACATGTATACGCACCTACACACACATAAAATAGTAAAAACACACACATACACACACACATTTACTAAACTACAATAAACCACACCTATACATAAATTTTCTTCCCTTGTGTTTTTATCTCCATTTCATCCCGTTGTCCACTCAAAATTCCCCTGCTCTTAAGAAAGTGAAAATTCAAATTTTGAGTTTAAGTGTCTTCTCTGTTGTACTGATAATGTTAAAAGTTGAGAAATTGAGAAAATCTACGTTTTTGGGTCATTTTGTGTGTTTTTCGGGCCTGTCAGACATTTTTGTCCCACGTGTCCCAAGTTCAATTGGGCCCTCTATTCCCCGATCGGCCGGTTTCCCGAAGTTTGTCTTTTTCGGGCCCGTCGGAACTTTTTGTCCCAAATGTCCCAAGTTCACCCGGACAAGTTGTTCCATTTTCGGCCGAATCACCCGAACCGCGTACCTCGTGCACTTTTGTCCCGCATGTCCCAAAAAGCATTTGCGCGTCTTTTCCCCGCTTCACCCGAATCGGCCGAGCCGCGTGCTTCGCGCTTTCGCGTCCCACATGTCCCAAATGAACCAAGTGCCATTCGTGCTAATTTTTCCCACTCTACCCGAATATCTTGCTTATTCAAATTGGTAGGTATGTATTAAATGCACATTAATTACCTTTCTCTCTCCTAAACACTATATAACGAGTGAACCCCCTATGCATTTTTCACACTGCTTCCATGCTATCCTTTGCTCGAACCCTTGCAATCTAAATTCCACACGCGTATCCCTTCCCTCTGTAATTCCTTCCCGAGTCTAGCTTGCGGCTCTGCCCTCCGAATTACTATCAACATGAAGATCAAATTTCAGGGACAGGAACAAATCTCACCACTAGAGTCTGCCATTCCCAATATCGGGGACAGTGAAGTTCGCCATCTTGACTTTGGTGATTTTTGGTCGAGGATGACAGATGCAAACCCTACACCAATGGCACAGATGATTCACGACAGCGGTTTGGCTTTCGCTGGTGGTTTCCCAATCTCGGTGCAATGTGCAGATATAGTGCTTTCATGCGGAGCTCATTTCAACCCTGATTCGAGTGAATTGACCAACATACA
The DNA here is from genome assembly GCA_018340775.1 of Taxus wallichiana var. yunnanensis. Lineage (NCBI taxonomy): Eukaryota > Viridiplantae > Streptophyta > Pinopsida > Cupressales > Taxaceae > Taxus > Taxus wallichiana. The sequence continues at coordinate 369,159,965 of CM031233.1, forward strand.
CGGGGAACTCATCGCCAAACTTGATGCTACCACCATTGGCACTACACTGAGGATTCCAGAAATGGATAATGCCATAGTTGTTTCCAAAATCAAGCACATGCCCTGTTCAATCAAGACAACGACAACTACAAGGCGCGGGTGGCGAAGTCTTGGCTTAAAAACCCTAAGAAGGGAGCATCTCGTCTATCCAAGACTCTTTTCCGGGCTGATTTCAATGAAGAATTGTCAGATTTTATAATCCTACTAGCTCGGGTTATGGGCTTACCCTCTACTAACGAGTTCCATTTCTGGATGTGCCCGCTCATCAACATGGTGTGCGAGGGAACTCAAAATATCAACTGGGTAGAAATCATCAGCATGAACTTAGCGGAGCAGCTGTCCAATGTACAGCAAATGAAGAAATTCTACATGACCACTGCACGATGTATACTCTGGTGGCATCAAGGCAATGGTTTGGTTTTTCTTACATTGATGCCCACAAGGATGATCTTGTATATGCCTATTGCCGCAGTTCACCCTAGAGACCAGCAATCACAATTTCTGAAGGGTAAATGATGCTTTCACCATGTACGTGGTCAGGCTTCTCGAGGGTGACACTGCTAGAAGATTTTCTGACGAAGCCATGAACCTGATATCGCACTACGGTGCCTATTTTATCCAGTTCAGAAAATTCTCCTATATCAGGCTTGCTGGCTATGAGAGCACCCCTCTGAGGCTTCCCATGTTCTGCAGTGATAAGATGGCTTTGATAGAAGTATGCAGGCAATTAGAAAAATTGCACAGAACCTGCAGAGACAAGAAGATTACCGGTTTGCACTTCCCCATCTCTTTGGGAAACTACACTTGTAAAATAGCCCTGGACGCACAGAATATAGAAAGAGCCCTGGCTCCCATCACTGTCCATTTCTTCAAGCCAAGAACTTGCTTCGACTTGAAGAAGTTCATTGAGTAGAACATCAAGATAATCTATCATCATAGGGCAGATACAGAAGACTATTGGGCTGACTGTGCCGATGATTTTGAGGCTAGAAGGAGGCATTATGGCAGGTTCTCTCTGCAATTGATCCAAGAACTCAGCTTGTACCAAGTTCCTGAAGGGCTCAAGGATGAAAACTCTGATCTATACTCATATGAGTATGAAAATGTGGTTAAGCACACTCCCTTGGAGGACTTGGATTGGTTCAAGAAAGAGAAAGATGATTTGGTTGAGATCCTGGCTCCAGTCTTAGTCAGGACTAAGATCTGGTTTGATAAGAAAGTTCGAGAGCTTAGGAGGCACTCAGGAGAATCCTCCTCTAAGGATGTTTCAACACCAAGGAGGGAAGCATCGAATCCAATATCAGACACACTGTACAAACCCCTCCTACCTCATCAACACAAGAACCTGCAGTTTCTACTCTTCTTCATCCACCCAAGTATACCAGAAGAAATTCAAAGAGGTTAAGAAGGAGCCTGTGGAAAAATATCCTCAGAGAAAGTAGGTAGAATTACCTTTGGGATCAGAGAACATTATTGTTCTCAGTGAAAGTGAAGAGAGTGAAGTGCCAGCTCCTTCAAGCGCTCCTGAAGCTCCAACGGATAAAGACAAGGAGGTCCAGAGCACCGAACTTCCAAGTGCTATTGTCTCCTCTACACCAGTTGTCTCAAGCGCCCCACTCATGTCTCAACTTGAGACAACAGCTGTGCAAACCTTGAGTGCCATGAGCTCTCTGTCTCTTGGTCCTCTTGCCCCTCCTGCTGCTTCCTCCTCCTCTTTTGCATGGGTGCAACCTTTTGTCGATAGTAGAAAGAGGAAATCTTCCTCTCGGAGCTCAGGGCCAAATTTTGATGCTATGGCAGCCTTGTTAGGCACTACTCCTCCTTCTCGTGCCAAAAAAGCCAGAATCACCTCCAGGATAGTGTCTGATGCTCAGGGTCAGCAATTCCTGGAGATTGCTAAGCCTACAGTAGATAAACCAGAGTAGGACTTACAGGCATCTGACCTAGAATTCTCAAGGATTCCTATGGGAGAGTCTACCCCTGAAGGTGAGATCCACAACCTCCAGGAAATGGTCACAAGAGTCATTGGGAGGGTAGAAAAAGGGCAGCAAACTATTGAACAGTTGGAGGAACAAGCCCAGATTCTCACAGGTTTTATCAAATCTCTTTTGTCTAAGGACAAAGTTTTGGACCCTACCCCATGAATACCCTTCGCTAATTTGTAATTTTGAGCCAAGATGAAGCACTGAGTATCAAAGACATGCAAAGTACTTCGTCTATGGCGAGCTATTGAGGCCATGGTGGAAGATATGCTTGTTGCAGGATTGAACTTTATCGATGAAGCTTTCAAACTCCACGAAAGGTGAACAACTTGCAACAAATGTTCTCCTCCACTATCGGGATCATAGATAAAGAGCTCAAACTCTGGAGCAATTGCATAGTAGACCTCCGTCTCATGGGATAGACAGATGAGAACATTTTATTGGTGAATAAGGTTTTTGATGATGCAAAGGATAATCTATCAAAGTCCTGGGTTTACAGCATGGAGTGGAAGATCAAAGTCTTGGAGGAGGCTTTGGGAGAACTGAAGAATAGCTGGCAGAAGGGTGAGGCTTTCAAGACACTGGTTGTATCTGCTTTCAAAGATATACATTGTCATCTTCAGGATGAAACTTCTGGTGTGCCTTTTTCCTTGCAAGAAATCAAAGCTCAATTCAGAGCTTTTGTCAAAGATAATCTATTCAAGGAAAGCTCCATTTCCAAAGAGAAAATGAAGGAGATTTTCTCTCTTCAATCTGCCATTGAAGAAGAAAATAAAGACTATCATACTCATGTCGAGTTTGATAAGGAAATGGAGAAGTGCCTCAGATTTTGGACTCAATCTACAGCCAACACGTCAGTCCCCGTGGCAGAGACATAGCCGAGGCATTGAAGAGATTCAGCAACATGATTTTGAAGTCAGTGGGTCCCTCCCAGTCATAACCACCTGTCTTCTTCTCCTTATTCTTCTCTTCTCTTCTAATTCTTTTTCTCGGATTCATTGTAATAAGTTGAGGTATTGCGATTGGCAATCCTTAACTAATCTTTAGTTAAAAGAAGTGGTTACCAAGAGTAACTGATTTGTAAGCTATATAATGGCCTCTCCATGCCATTTTGCAAAGGAGGGAAGAACTTGGCTTATTTTCTGAAAGTGTAAATAGATCATAAAGAAATCAATACAGAAGGGCTTTTCATTCTTTGTCTATCTGATCTCTTTTATCCCCAAGCTTTTCATTTAATTTTGTGAAGATCATTTGTCTGTGTTATGTCAAGAAACTTTGTGTTCTTGCAGATGTTATTTACAGAACTTTGTGTCTTTAAATTCCATCTTATTTATATGATACAAATGATCTTGTTTCAATTCACTGTAACTTCGCATACATAAAGAATTACTCTGTTATCTATAATTCTGAGTGTTGCCTTTCTGCTCATTCTCATATTCTCATTCCTCAGTCCTTTTGTAATTGATGATCCTTATAGAAAACACTTTCATTATATCCAAGTTCAACCAGAAAATCATGTTTTGTATATTTGTAAATAGGTTTGTTTCTGAATAAGGGAACCTCTCCCATTAAAGAGGAGGGACTTCTTGTCCCCTGACTGTTGCTCTTTGTAAAGTCCTATTTGACGACCAACACATCCATTATTACAACATATTTTATCCATAATTCATTCACATTATATCTCATTATTTGTATCAAAATTATAGGTGATCGCTTTATTAATTTGTCAAGACACTTTGTGCATTAACTATTTGTAGTCTATCCTTTATCTTATCACATTGGAAAGTTTAAGAAAAAAATTTATCCTAGAGATCCAAGCACTATTACACATTTAAAACATTTTTTGAAGATCCATGGACATTACCTTTTGATAGTAGAAAATTTCATCTCTATAACCACTTCCACATCCATCCATCAATCTACTAAGTGGTTCTAAAAACCTTAAAATAAAAAAAAGAGATGAACATACTTTAAAAAAAATAAATTAAAATTAATGTGTAAATTGAAGAATTATAAATAAAATATATCTATGGTTATTTCTAGTATCTCTAATATGGATATGGATGTATGGATATGTTAAAACTCGAATCAAATTCTTCTCCATTGAGGTTATCGACACTTGAATAGAAATAAAGTAGTTCAAGGATGCCATTTTATTTCCACATGCTATCAATCACAAATTTACTTGTCAAAATCATACCACTTATTAGATAGTCTATATTTATTCACCACTCCACAAAGTCTTCACTTAGTAATTAAATTTCACATGCACACACTATATATAAATAATAAATAGTGCTAACATGTTTTTAAGTGATATTTATACATTGTTAAAACTCTATTTTTGTATATTTCTTAACTCTTGATACATTCCTTCCATTTAATTTCTATTATGACCAACTCATTTCTTCAAGATGATGTTCTTTACAAAACCTCTATGTTTATTTCATTATAAATAAATAATTTACACCACTACATTTCTTTCCATGAAGATACCATTTGTGGTTTTTGTGCCTATTTTTTTACTACCCAAATTAACCATCTAAGTAACATGTTAAACCTATTAAACTAGGGTAATTTTTTGAATGGTATAATATGTCAATTTAGTGACTTTAAATTAAATACTTAATATTTGGTGAATTATTATTTCTCATGACTTTAAATTTAACACGGTGGGGTACAATATTTTCCCCACCAAGGAGTTAGGTTTATCTAGTTAAGAGAATAATTAATCAAGGTAATAAAATTAAATCCTAAATATTAATTCATTTATTAGGAACAGGTCCAATTTGGACAATTACAAATGGACCCATGACCCCTTTGCATAAGAATTAAATTTAAGTTAATATTAATCCAATTTATTCATCTATATTTAAAAGGGAGAGGAAGAAGCCCACTTGCAAAACAAAGGTAATGTTAAACCTAATAGAACGCTTGGAAAGTGACACAACCTAAGTTCATTTTGGGCCTTTAGATCAGGAAAATGTCTACCTTTGATCCTAGGTTTAGTGTTATAACACTAATATCATTTTAAGTTTTGTTATCTCCTTCATTTTACGTATTTGTCTTATTATTTTATATTGTTTTGTTTGTAGGTTTTGGGAGGGAGCTCTAATGGAGGCACAAGTTTAAAATTAATTTTCTATGTTCTAGAAAATACCCTCATTAAGGTTTTATTGAGTAATAATATATATATCTAGTTATATACATTTTGTGTTTATATACATTTTCCATATATATATATTCTTATTAGGTTATTTTTATTTAAATTCCTTTATAAGGGTGGATGCATCCCATAAATCAAAGTATATATGAGGATGTGTGTGTAAATAGTGTGAGGACAAGAGGAAAATGAGCCCATTGAGGTCACAGGAAGAAGACTCTAGTATGGGTGATACTCATGCATTGGTGCATATATATAATAAATCATGGATATAGTTTAACATGGGTCCATGAACCAAATACACAATGAACTAGTATAATATACAATCAAGGGTTTGAGGGAGGGTCGTAGACCCTCCAATATTGATTTTTTATTTAATAAAGATTACCATGTGTGTGTGTGTGTGTGTGAATCAAAATTTCAAACTTACATTTAACTATATCATCTCAAAATTCACACACACACATATATCATCTCATATATATACACACTCACAAATTTACATTTAGCTATATACCTACAAGGGTATATCAAAATTTCAAACTTTTTAAAGGAGATAGGGAGTTTTAAACTATTTTTGAAATCAAGAGAGTGATAGTCATAAGATATCACTAAGAATATATAATTTTTTAGAAACACTATGAAAAAATACAAAATGGGAGATGAATAATCACCTAGGTCATTTTTTTCGAATCATTATAATCCAACAAGAAAAAAATCATTTTCCCCATATAAATCATATGAGAAAGAGACTAAAATATATCATTAAAGTTATATTTTGAAAGAAAATGGATAATAAAGAGATTCAGAATAAATTCAAACACAAAACAAGTTTTCATAACCAACAAAATGAAACAACCAAATCTCTATTTTCCTTTTTTTTAAAACTTGAATTAATAAAAAACTTGAAGGAGATCTTGTAATTTAAAACAAGTTCAAGATGACATGTTTGTAATGACTATTTTAAAAATATTTCTTAGTTGAATGAATTTTAATAACTTAAGAGTTCTAAGCACATAAAATTTCATTTATAGAAACCATGAAAAATGAAATATATTTTTTTAGTAAAGATTTACATAGTTATTATTTCTAAACACAATATTTATAAGTGTAATAATAATATGATTTACACACAAACACAAAAAAATATACATTTTTCTTTACTTACAATATCAATAACTAAAAAATCTTAAAATATAAGATGAAAATATTCATAAAAGTGGGAAAAACATGGAAAAAATTATATTAAAACATCCATTCTTCCATAAGTGGAACAAGATCCCAAAAACATCATATCCAAGATCAAAATCCAACTAGAACACATCCAGGACCATAAGAATATATGTTGGTTAACCTACAAACCAAATTTCATCATTACATACCACTTAAAATAAATGATAAAATTCTATCCTCCTCTAAGCCCATGGGAGAGAGGATAAACAAACCTCTAAGTAAGAAAAAGAATAAGGGGAAAGAAACAAAAACTAAAAAATCCAAGAAACTAAAGGAGTTTATAAAATAACACAAAATAAAAAGAATATCTATACTTATATCCATGAGGAGAAGACAAGAAAATAAATCCGATTTTAACCATAACCATGAAAGTATCTAAAAGTGTCCACAGTTTTACAAAAATTCCAAAAATATTCCAAAGATCCATATACCTTATATCTCCTTGCCTCATCATTATCAAGGTTTTCCAAACATTTGGTGTTTCCTTATAAAGGATATGAGATTATTCCCAAACCATATGGAAATGATCTCCTAATTCAAATAAAATTAGGGAGTGAAAATAAGCCCAATAAGGATTTCCCATCAAACCTTGTGGGAAAGTAAGAGGTAATTCTTCCCTCTTCCCCTTACAACTCAAAAATCCACTCCCCATAAGGGGTGGATGGAGAAAAAAAAAAAGAAAGAAACGACATATCACAACCAAATCATTTCAACAAAAAATATTTATCAATAAATCAACAACTTCCTTTCAAAATTCATAAAAAATTCAAAGGTATTAGACCTACCTCACCAGTTATTTATTAATCTAAGAAAAAGTATTCCAAACCACAATCCAATCTCTCCATAATCCAAAATCTCCTTCTCTTAAAAATAGATCCAAACCAAAAATAATAAAAATAACCCCACAACCTTATAAATGGGAGGATAATTAGGAGAAGAGTATCCAAAGCAATACCCAATAGGATAGTGACATTTGTAACCCCTCTACCTAAGAATACATGTAACCAAAGTAACCTCAACGTGTACTTCCAAAACAATAAATGGAAAAGTGAATTAAAAAAAATCATGTCAAATCTCCACATGGAGAACCATGCACTCAAAATCTACATCAAACCCCAAATCTAAAAATCATAAATATTAGTCGTTGAAAAGGAGGTCAAAGAGGGGAAATAGGATTTTTATGAGCCTTGAAAAGAGATCACCTACCCATACATATGGTACTTAAGGGATACTTTCAAGGTAAATATGCCCACTAACTTGCCTTACACTCCTTTAAAAAGTCCCTTCTTCCTTATATTCAAGGTTTGGGGAAAAGGTGGCCTTTACGAGGGGTGGTGGATCCACATAATCCATGATTAGGTGATTGGTGGTGCAAATAAACTTACAATAATTAATATGTTGTTCATTGAATTATATTCATTTAATTACTAAGCAAGAAGGGGACATAAAATTGAAATAGTTCTAGTGATGTATGCACGATTACAATCGATCAAGGAGGTTGGAAATAAATAAGCATCACAACAATGCTAAAGGTAAAAAAAACTGAGAACTGAAAATCAATGGTTTCTAAACACTATCACTAAGACAAATCAAGAAAATTCAAAAATGCAAATATAGAAAGTAAATTGTTCCCTAGGTAAAATACAAGAAATACATCAATGGAGGGGTTTAGTAGACCAAAAATTGGCCCTAACTTGGTTCCTAATCCCTCCTAGATTATGTAACTAGGAACTAATGAAAAAAACTCAGATCTTTTTTAAAACTACACAAAAATTACATCAAGGAACAAAACATTCTCCTTTCTCGCATTAGACTATCAATGAATTCTATCAATAATGGATATCCATACCAACACTAGCCCTTTCTTTTATACCTCTCATTTATGACAATATGTGAGAAGAAGAAGAGTATAACAAGGATTTTCAACCCTAAGTGAAAGATATTTAGTAGAATAAGTGAAATATCTTTAATAGAACAACGTGAGATTCAACACATGTTATAGAACTCATAACATATGTTTAGTTAATAAACACATAAAAAATATTCAGGTAATCAGCTAGTTCCTTCAATCACGTGTTAAATCAATCAATCAATTCTTCACCAGTTTGCAATGAATGACTAGATCAAAGGTTGAGTTGTTTCTTAGTTGTAGATGTTCCAGTTGTAACCACTTCTTCAATGGCACATAAAAAATTGAATTTTGTTCTTCATACTTTCTAAAATATCTTCATAACATTGGATATTTTCTATAGATGATCTCCTTTGGTTGTGGATGGGTTGTTTTGGATAAGTTCCTTGGTTACGTATGAGTTACTAGGATGATGCCTTTACTACATACAAGTTGATGTAGATAATGCCATTGTTTTATACGAGTTGTTGCATATGAAACATTTCTTACAACCAAGAGTGGTATCAACACAATTCATCATTCAAACAACTTATTGGGGTAAATAAGAATAAATCACATAAAATACCATAGAATAAAGATAACTATATAACTATATTAATTAGTAATAATGCATACAAGTTTAAGGTTGTAATAATAATGTTCAACAATGTACTTGGAAAATACATGGACATAACTACAATGTATTTCATCAAAATATAGAAGATGATTTGTTTATAAAGGTAATTAACACAACTCATCACACCCCTAGGCTTAATATCTTGAAAATCCTCATTCAAGGGTTTAATTACTATGCTATAGAAAAACTGCATTCATGCCTTCAATCAATTAGGGTATCTATTCCTTCTTTCCCTAATAAGAAATAACCATCATTCCTCATGAATATGATCCACTCTCTATCTTGGATCCTCTGATCAAATGGTAAATTACTGTCCATGGTGAGATTGGAAAGTGAAATATTGGAGGGTGATAGCCTATAGGAAACCACTCATCCCCACATTCATTTGCTATCTCCATGTATGTGTTCACCCTATGTAGTGTGGGAATTATGTTGGGATATGAGTGCACTTCCTTTCTTTGTAGTTTAGGTGATAATTCTACCCATCTAAGTTTGCATGTTGTAACAACTTGAATTCCATGTTCCCTAATCATTTCTCTAACTTCTGCATGGGTTGTTTTCCTCATTTGCAATACTCTATTTTTGATCACATTCTTTTCCATATAACTATCATATGCTTCTTTAGTTCCATATGTATTGGTTACCTCATCTCGATAAAAAAGATTGGACATTCTCCAAATGTCTATACTCTTCTATTTTCCTGGTTCTATCCAATTCATTTGAAAAATAAGAGTATATGACCTTAGCTTGCACATACCAAATGTAAAATATTGGATCCAATCCTTGTCATATTCAAGGGCATATTTGTGTAAATAAATCTCACATAACAAGTTCTAGAGTTCATGTATATTATTATGATATAGAGTAACAAATCTCCTAGTTGAGCTGATATCATATATCATGTTAGAATTAATGTAGGTAAATTTATGTTGCAACATCTTCTCTTTCAAGTAGATAACATAAATAATTGATGAGGGCCTGCACTTCAATATTTCATGTGCTACCTGGATTATTTCTCCTGTTTCTACTTCAACCTTTTAATCTCTTTATCCTTGTCCTCTAATTCATTTTTATGCTTAGAGATGATGAATTCTTTCTATTTTTCCCATTTTCCTTTGAATCATTAATGTAGGTTTCCAAATGCATCTTCAAATTTTCAATATATGGTCCCATATTTTGTGTTTCCATATATCCATAAGTTTGTCTTCCAAGTTCCCTGGTAATTTCATGAACAACAATTTGGGGCTACAAAGGTGTTACATTTTATTCTTGCACACTATTATGTTATGTTTGCTCAACAAGTTTCTAAATTACTTTCTCAATAACTACATGAACTTTTTTTGTTCTTATTTGCTCAATGAATTATTCAAAAAATATAGGTATTTGTTGGTATTCACTACATCTTCAAAATTCTTCTTCTTTCTCTTCATGAAATTCCACCTCATGAACTACCTCCTCATTTTCTTCCAGCTCATCTTGTTCCTCCATGGCGTTTTCATGGAATTTCAGCTCTGAACTGAAATATCGAATCGCTCTTCTCTGTCTCAAATTTTTAAGGATCAAAGTTCCCTTTTGTAGCTTCCAAATAACTATCTAGTGATATGGGTTGTGACTATGTTCGGATTGAAGATTTTTGACCTTTTTAAAACCTATGGGAGCACTTAGGTTGTGTAGGAGTGGAATGAGAAGATTTTTGTTTAGCTTTGGAAGTAGAGGTTTCAAGAGAGGAGAGTTCTAAAAGAGTTTTAAAGATACAAATTATTTCTATAGAGATAGGTACATGGTTTCCTTCAGTAGGAAGTAAACCTTCAGAAGTTAGGGGTTCTTGAGGTTAGGAGGTGGATGGTGTAACCTCTGTCATATGTGAAAAATATCTTCCAGTGTTGCTTCTTATTTTTACCCTTATTCTCAATAGAGTTTCAATATTATTTACCCTTACAAATTCTTCCCATAGTATTTGTGGATGATCCCTTTACAGGGTGTGTTTAACCTTTGGGTTATAAGACAATGATGGGATAGTGGTGCCCTACCCCTTTGCACTTCTTGACTCATTTTATTCAAAATTTCATGAAAGAATTTTGGGACACTTACTTGATGATGGTTCTTGAGATGATTCTACAACTCAAAATGCACTTTGTTCAATATAGATTATCTCCTTTCATAGGTAAAGTACTAAATAACAAATGTGGTAACTTATTCCCGGAAGGGTTTAAGATATGTTTTATAGGTACATTTCTATCGAATATGAGTTCAACATCATCATCTATGTAAACTCCCTCCTTATTTCTTATGTATTTTCCTTTTCTAGAAACGATTCTCCTTGAGTTGGCAGACTAGTAACTTTTGCCATAATTTCATCACTTAGCATTACTACTAAGCCTTTCACCCTTACCCCTCCATTACTTATTTTGTTGGAAAATTATGCCACAATGGCTTCATCAAAACCCTAAAATTTGTTGATGTAATTTTTTTAATTATTCAACAATTATAAATGCACAATAAGCTCGTGTCTAATCAAGTCACCTCCCATGGAGGTTACGCAACTACTTTTGGGTTCAATATACAACAATACAATTATTCCTTGAAAGAAATTTACACAATTGATTTGTATTGATTGCTTTTCATCTTTTGAAACTTTTTTACCAAGAGGACAAGTGACACGGTTATGGGTAATCAATAATTAATGGATGTGACAATATGGAGCATGTGAAGCAAGGTGATGTGACAACATTGGCTTATGTGGAGGAGGTAAAGTGGACACATCATTTCTTGAAAGGTAGTAGGTTTTAAATATTTACACATGCATGATGACTCGACATAAATCCTAATTAAATATAATTAAACTAATCATAATTTATTAAAGTGATAGATAAATGCACTTATCTCATTGTTTATTTGTAATGATGATTGTGTATGATTTATTAAGCTGGGGTCTTTTTGCATGCAAGTTTTTGTGACATTGTGGATGTGTGTTAAGCTTGTGTTGGCTACTCCTTACTATAACCATATGATTCCCGAGAGAGGGAACTTAAATTGGTTTGGGTTCCAAACATTTCTTATCCATCATTCACATGTGCATGCATCCTTGATCTCTTTCATACAACCATGAGTTTTTTCAAACGTAAAAGAAAAATAGGGGCTTGTTTCATGTGGCTACAATTGCAACTTTAGTAATTGCAGATATCTCTTTGTGATGGAGATCATGCCCTCCTATAATCATTTGAAACCAAACCATGCAAAAAAAAAACTTCATAAAATAAATGTGTTAGCAAAGTGTTGCTAATCACCCCATAAGGATGATCAAAAATTTTTTTGTTTAACCCTATAATATTCAACAAGATAAACACTAAGGCCACTAAAATCTATTCAATCCTATGACATCTTCAAAAGGTGAGCCAAAAATCTCAGCCAATGAGGTTAATTCTGATGTCCTTTCTTCCATTAATATTTTTCCTCCTCTGAACATTTCCATGAATGAACCATTGTAAACTAGATTTTTGTACAATCTTAGCTTGTGGCCATTCACAATAGCTTGAACCTCACATGATATATGGTAGTGATATTTACATTTAGTAGGGAATATATTTTGAATTTCATAGGGGCCTAGCCACCTTGTCCCAATATGTCCCATATGATACTTTTATTTTGAATCAAACAAGAGTGCCCAATCACCTTCTTAGAACTCTCTTGTCTTGATGTACCTGTCATGCCATTTGACTCTTTTCTTCTACACAAACTCTGTTTTATGTACTTCTTATCTTCTCAATTCATCCAAATCATTGATTTGGAGAATAATTTTTCTTTGACCTTTTGATACATCTATTACTATCTCAATTGTAGTCCTCAATGTTTTGTGTTCAAATTCAATTGAAAAAAACAATCTTGTCATATATTAAGAGTTCAAATGGTTTAAATCTAGTTGTGGTCTTCCACATTGTGTTAAATTCCCATACTACTTCTAGAATCCTATCTACCCAATATTTCCTGTGGAGTGAAATGGTCTTTAACAATATGACCTCTATCTCTCTATTTGTAACCTCTACTTAGCCATTGGAATGGGGATGGTATGGTGTATACTTCCTATGCCTGATTTCCTATTCTTTAACCAAATCAAAAATTACATTGGTGGTAAAATGTGTACCTTGATATGTTACAATATCCCTTGGAACTCCATATCTAGTGAAGATGTGATCATATAGGAACTTGGCTACTTTCTCACTTTTCTAGTTTGGAAATGCCTTCACCTCTATCCACTTGGTTAGGTAATCTTTGTATACTAGGATATACTCCTTTTACTAAGATGGAGGGTTTATAGGGCCAATAAAATCTAAGACCCACTTGTAAAAAGGTTGTAAGACCAATTGAGGTTGCAATGAAATATCATCATTTTTACGGGATTTCTCAATCTTTGGCATTTATCACATCTCTTGTTGTATAATACTACATCCTTATGTAATGTATACCAATAATAAAAGTATTCAACACTTTCTACGCTATTAATTTTCTAGAAAAATACCCTTCACAAGGTTCATTATGACATGATTTGAGGACATTAAATATATCCTCATCATCTATACACCTTCTCATTAGTTGATCTTATTCTGTATGAAATAGAAATCTAGTTATCGAAAAGAAAGATGAACTCTTTTTAACTATGTATTTTTCTCGAGTAGAAGTAATGTAGAGTGATACCAAGTATTTTGCTATTTTTACATACAAGGGTGTTATGGTAGAAATAAAAATAAGTTCTCATTTGGAAAGGAATCATCAACTACTTTTCCTCACTATTGGTATCCATCCCGAAGAGGAAATCTTCTACCATGTTATCTTTACTAGGATTCTCCATTATGGTGACATTAAATTCTTACAAAAGGAGTAGCCACATTATGGTTTTGCTACTTACTACTGGTTTGTTTATCAAATATTTCATTGCAACATGATCAATGTGAATAAACACTAGATATCTTGTGATGTAGTGTTTAATTTTTGATAGCATATACAAGTGCCAAGAACTCATTTTATGTTACTATGTAGTTTAATTATATATGCTACAGTTCTTGTTAAAAAATGTTATGGCGAATCATAATTCGAAATTTCATATTTTTTTCCTTGAGACATATCTAATAACATAACATGGAGCATTTCAAGTATGGATGTGAAAAGGTAAAACTCTGGATCCCAGTTGGTTCCTATTCCTCTATTCATATGCACACATAAAAAGTAGAGGGTTTTCAAAAATAATTAATTTCAGGAGGCGGGGTAAAAGATCACCTTCAAAAAACATAAACTAGACAAAATCAACATCCTTTCCTAGGAATGAAGAAACATGTCTTGCCAATAAACACAAACCATTAAGATGTAATGAAGATCATGCATGATGATTTGTAGTGAAAGATAAGGAGGATAGAATGGAACATAGAGAGTTGAGAATCATCCTCATGCATTATTTTCTCCAAATATTGACATAAAATGACTAAGAAAGGCAAGTTGCATTATAATTGAATTCCAGAGAAGAGGAAGGCAAAACAAGAATGTCTTTAACCTTTGAGAAGCCCCTCCTTAAAATTTATAGGAAGAATGAGGATAAATTTTGATTGCAAATCTACCCCAACCACCTCCAAGTTGCATTTAATTCATCTCATTATGGTGGTAGGTAGAACCCCAAACCTAAAAATGAAGTCATGTATTTACATTTTAAGAATTTTTGTCGATAATTAAATATATCAATTGTAGATTTGGATAGAGGACCTTATAATCTTTCTGAAAATTCCAACCTTGCGTGAATGGAAGGCTAAATAGTGAAAAGTTATGGCCATTTGAACATGTGAAGGTGTTTGCTTCTGTTAGCACTAGTCCTTTGAAGATGCACCCCAGCGCATCCATCCTTATGTCGAAATAATATTATATGTATCAAGGAGAAAAATTTCTTCATGTCGACAACTTAGAGTATCAAGCCCTTATCAATGAAGGGGAAATCGACAAGTGATCTTTCTTTGTTGAGGTGAATTTCTTCATTAATCGACACCTTAGATCCTTTTCCATTTGCCAGGTGTGAATTTCTTCATGTCGACATATTAAGATGATAACCATTGATTTTTTTATGGGGTGTGAATTTCTTCAACATCGAGAAAATTCTTATGTTCACCTTTCAAAATCTCAGAGGCACAAATTTCTTCATCTGAAACCTATGTGGTTTCTGATTGGTTTACTGCTTATTTTATAAAAATTTTTCAGTGTCGACACTTTAAGATGAATCCCTTTACTATCAAGGTGTGAATTTCTTCATGTTGACAAATATGTTCTATGTTTATGAATAAGATCAATTTCTTAAATGTCGACACCTTATGTCGATCTCTCTTCGGTTACATACACAATAAATTTCGGGGTTTGATTTTTCATTTGATTTCTATATTATTCTATTTGTCTATATCTACCTAGGGGGAAGATATATACAAAAATAATATATTTCATAATTCATAATTCCAATTTTTTTCTAGGACATATCAAATAACATGATGTGATGCATATCTATGGATGTGAAAAGGTGGGTCCCAGTTAGTAGAAAGTCCTCTCAACACAAGAGTAGTAGTTAATAGTTATTTCAAATTTTAAAAATCACCTTCATAATGCTCAGTCTAGACAAAATCAACATCCTTGCCTAGCAATGTAAAAAGTGGCACTGAAACTTTGTTGAAGTCTTGATCTTATAGAATGGCAAGAAATTTCTAACATTATCTTTTTTTCTTGGGGTTGGAAAATTGTGGTGAAAAACATATTTTCTAGATCAACTTGAATTCCATCTGAGGAAAGGTTGTTCCCTAACACTTTACCTTTTAACATCATCACATAACACTTCTCATTACTCGAGGATAAATTTTGATCCTTGCATCTTTTCAAGACCTTGTCCAAATTCTGCATAGTTTCATCAAAAGTTCTACCATGTACAATGAAGTCATCCATATAGAATTCTAGGTAGTCATTTGTCCGATAAGAAAAGATACTCAAGACTTCCCTCTAGAATTTATTAGTTGCATTACACAAGCCAAATGGAAGAACTAAATAGGAAAATTTTCCCCATGGACATGTGAAGGTTGTTTCATCTTAGTCCTTTGGTGCAATCTAGATCTTATTATAGCCTCTATATCTATCAAGAAAAGATAACTATTTATTACCAACTAGAGTATCAAGCACTTGATCAATGAAGGGAAATGATAAGTGATCTTTCTTTGTGGGTGAATTCAGCTCTCATTAATCTACATAGATCCTCCATTTCCCATTATTCTTTCGCAATATTGTAAGAGGTGATAACCATTGATTATTTGATATGGGGTATATGAATCCACCATCCAGAAACTTCTATAGTTCACCTTTCAAAATATCTCTTACTACTGGGTTCATCTACCTATGTGGTTTCCTGATTGGTTTACATGCTTATTTTATATAAATTTTATGAGTACAAAGCCTAAGATGAATCCCACACATATCATCGTAATCCCAAGAAAATAATGTTCTATGTTAATGAATAAGATCAATCAAAAATTTCTCTTGTTACATAACATATTTCTTACATTTAGTGGCCTCCTTGGTGTTATTTCTACTTGTTTGGAGAAGTCCATCATTGGACACACGTTGTAACTAACAAAATTTAATATGTAGTCATGGGGAATAAGTTGGTGAAAAATATAATTCTTATCTAGAATATCCATGGTGATTTGATGTAGTAGAACTTTGTTTAAAGGATAACTCAAACACCTTAATATGTCATCAAATTCTTCATTTATTTAATATTTGTTCTACAAGTTATTAGAGAGAACACTATCTTCCTATTGATCTTCAATTGTACAAGATTTCCCTAAACTCATGAGAAGTTATACATAGCTTGATCATCTTCTACTTCTTCGACCCAAATTGTTTTATCCTCATCATTCAATGGTTTTGCAAAAATATAGAACATAAGATTCTTAGTACCACTTCTAGTTAAGATGATCATGTGGTTAGACTTGCACCCTATGAATGTAGAAACAATTTCCAACCATGGCCTTCTTAGTATAGTAGGATAACCTCCTAGAATTGATTTTGGTTGAGGACAATGAAATCAGCAGGGTATTAGCTAGACTCTACCACTACAACAATGTCCTCAAGGACTCCTTCATTCCTTACTGTTGATCTTGAGGTTGTAAGACTTTAGTTGTTGGCCTTAGTCCTTCCAACTTGGATCATCCATGATTTTCTTGGTCTTGACATTGATTGCTTCCCTTAAGTGAATCAGAGTATTTTTTTTTTATCTTAGTTCCATTGATAGTAATGTTCACCAAAGGAATGCTTGGATCTATGTACTTGGGTAATACAAAATTCTAAGCATGACGTCAACCAACTATCCAAGGACTTGTATAGTGGATGAATATTTCTTATTTATTTCTATATTTTTAATGCATAGATCCTTAACCAACTTGTTATGGATAGGAACATCCTTAATGCTAGAATAAGTGGTTTATTATTCACACAAATATCCTTCAATTGACTAAAAAATATTAGACTTTGATTTAGAGTCAAATTTCTTCTCTTGCAATCTTTCGAAATGGGGGTTCATTTTCTTGCATCTTTTCCTTGTTGAACTCTATTCATTCTAAAATAAAAAGGACTAGCTTGTAACATTTTACGGAAACTATGGATTGTCTGTAACAACCATGGTTCATTTTTAATCTCCACGATGGTGGATTTACGTGTTGGGAGAAGTTCTATTCCTAAGGAAGATGGATATTATTGACATCAAGTGAATAAGAAAAATATTAGGTTGATTCAATGGTTTAGGATGGTGAGTAGCTTTATTGTAGGGTTAGGTGATGGTTAGTTAGTAGTTGAGTGGTTTTGGTTGACATATCGGGTTAGGATTTGGCATCAAAGCTTATTATTGTAGGTAAAGAGGTTTATTGGTAGGATTGTTGGTGAGTTACGAGGTTGATTGCTCATTCTACCCTCCTCTCCAAGGTTGCTTCCATGAAGAAGGGGTTGTCCCCGGTGTTGTCTTGAGAAATGAGGTTTCCATGGATGTTGGTATTTTCTAGGGTATGGAGCCCATCCTTGCTGAGTATTATCCCAAGTTGGGGGTTTTATATATGAATTACTAGCCCAATTTTGAAAAGTTGGCATAGGATCTTGTGACATACCTAACATAGGTCAATAACAAAAATTGATGAAGCATGACTTCATTTCCTTCTATAGGATGAAATAGACATAATGATGGATTTTTAGAGTACCCTATTTACTTTTAAGTGGATTCAATGTCAAAATCCTTGTTGGTGGTTTAATATTCAAAATCCATTTGTGGTCTCTTTTCCCTCTTCTCTTTCTTCTTTCTCTCTCATTTGAGGGATTTATATGTAAATATTTCATCACTTTGAAAGGATGAACATTCTAAAATAAAAGGAACCATGTAAAAATGGTCTCTAACAGAAATGTGATTGACAAGCCTTCATTTTGGACTCGTAAGAATATTTCCTTGCCTTCTTTTTAACTGTAATGGATTGTGCACATTTTAAGTAGTAAAAATCTATTACATGGCACATCTTGTCTAACCTATCTAGTTTTTACTTGACATTCTTGGCTTATTTGTAGTGTTAGTGGATTTTACATATTTCAAGCATTTACATGTTCCATTTTGATTGTGTTTCATGATAAAATAGGAATTTGAATGTGTTTTGAATTTTGGCGCATATGTCTACCCTTTTATGCCCATTTTCCCCATTTTCCCTCACAAGAGTGTCTCTCACTATTTTTATGGTGCTATCACCATCTTTTTATCTTAATATTTCCCCTTTCTACATCTCCCTATAACCTTAGTCCCTTGGCATGTTTAGTTTAGGTTTATTTATCTAAATTAGGAGTAATTGTAGTAGAAGGAATATGTTGAGAATCTAGCCTTCTCCATAGGTCTGTTTTAAAAGTAAGGTAAAAAATTGAGACAATCTCATTGTCTCAAAATCATTGAGGATTTTATGACTTGGGGCATGAAATTCTATCATGTGTGTTATCTTATCGCTCATGACCAAGATTTCATATTGAGGACATTCCCCATGTTCTTAGCTGGCCCTGCCCTTGAATGGTACAATAATATCTCACAAAATTCTCTTTTCTCATTTGTACAAGTCAAAAAATTGTTCCTAGAACAATTCTCCATCAAAATATCTCACAAGATATCCATCACTGATCTCTATCCCCTTAAAAAATTCAAGGATGATTCCATTTTGATTTTGTTTCTAGGTAATGGATTATCAACCAACTATCCTTATTTATTCCTTAAACTGATTGATTGAGTTTTTTACTTGATCCTATGCATAACACATATTATCAACCCTCTAAATTCAATCCTTTCAAAAATTTGACGAATCCTTTACCATGTCCCAGAAACTAGAACTTTTTACCCTTGAGGATGGTAAAATTAAAATAAGATATAAGAAACCAAAACCTAAATCCTCTTTTAAGAATTTTTCCGAAAATGAAAAGTCTAAAGGGTCCAAAAACATTTTTTTAAAAACTACACCCAAAGGTCATTTGGACTCCAAAATGTTTTGAACTCATTGTAATTAAACACCTATATGGAAGTCTTATAAAAATGTCTTTGATAAGATTCTTATCACTTGTATGATTAAGATTCTCCCTATCTGACCTATCATAATTTTAACATCTAAATCTTCATGGTATTAGGACAATGACTATTGTAAATACCATAAAATCTAAGTCCATGACATTGAAAGGTGTCATTCATTCAGAAACATCCTCCAAAACCTTATTGAATGAGGTGACTTACAACATTATAACTCAAATTTACCTCCTGATCAAGGCTTGCACGTGTTTAAACAATCTTTTTGAACCACTCCCCATTCAGTAGTTAGTCTCAATACAACACTAGAGTATCTCATCACATCATCAACACTATTAATAAATTCACACCAGCACATACTATACCCAATGTTTCCATAGATGAAACACTAACTAAACAACATAACTCCTCAGATCTCCTCTTTGTCGATATTTTGAGCCCATTCACTGTATAATTTTTATTTACCAACACCAATTAGTTGGATGTGCTTCCACTTTACTTAGAAATATGTATAAGAACTCACTTGAAGCACACAAACCTACAGTACCTCTTTATTTGATCATGCAAGATGTGTATTCATCATAAACCAATGTGAAACATAATATAAAAGCTAAACTATATGTATCTCAACACAAATGATAATAGTAAAATATTTTATCATTCATTCATCAATATAAGCATCTCATAGAACCCCATGAAAGAGGAGCCGACGTGGATTAAAATTATGGTGAAGGATCTGCGAATGAGAAGATGGTAATGTGGAAAATATTCAAAGGAATATGAGGTTTAAAATTTACCTAAGAATATATGATGAAGAGGATGAGGGGAAGGATGCAATTAAGATGGTGATTGATCAAAGTCATATATAACGAGAGGTCAAACTAGTACCCAGGGTGGTTGCCTTCAAACACCTTAAGAACAAACATTGTCCTTGTTGTCTTTGTATTTTTTTATAGAAAATTAGTGGAGTGTATCTAACTTGAGATGCGATGTAGTTTCTTATTGGCATCTTTTCTTGTTTGCTTCATGGCCATCTTGGTGTTTTCGGGTTAAGATGTTTTAAATATTTTTATTGCATTCTCTCTTTTATCTCCGTATGGATGTAATCACGATGTATATAATTTTGTAAGGCTTTAGGGAGCCATAATATCTATTTTTCTTACCTTATCTAATAAAATATAAGCAACTACTAGTAATATCTGAATGAAATTAAATCTTGTTCACTTTGCCTAACCCCGACAATCCATACGACATTATCCATTACAATAATATAAGCATCACATGTAGACAATCATGAACTAAATACTATTAAACAATGTACACACCACATAGTGACTAACTCTCCTATCGAACATCACACACACATACAAATATCTCTCAAACATCTATTACAAATGGTATGACATACATATTTATACAAAGTGGGAAATTATCCTTCACCGCTCACATGCTTTAGTTCTAAAATTAGACTCGCTAATTATAAAATCTATACCTTTAATATTTCTAATTTTTCTATAATTTGTGCTATAAATAAATTGACCTTATCCATGCCTATGTCCTATAATTATATGTCCATGCATGTGCTTTATCATATGTTGGTGTTTTATCCTTACTAGTTCTATTTTTGGACTTTCCTTTATTAATCATGTTAATTATAATTTTATATATTTATAGAACCACTCTATAATCTAGCTAAACCTTTACTATATCTCATTGCATGAAATTTTGCACCTTGATGCATTTCCATCCTCTTCACGCACCTTCATGCACTAGCTTATACTTACATATTTTACCTATCCTTATGCATACTCTTGCATGTATCTTCCTATCTATTTGATACTTATTCATAATTCAAGAGCACCCTTATGTGCACGATCATCAACATCCATGTGTGGATTATAGTTAGCCCCATCCTTAACCCAACATTACCCCACACTAGGAATTATTGTCACTCCTCGGAAATATAAATAATGAAAAATAGCTCTAAAAGAATGGAAGAATGTGGGAAATATCCCCAATGAATTCAAAGAGTAAATAATTTCTTAATGTGTGTCTTTAAGGTTTACTATGTTGATGGTAGGATATTTAGAAACTATAGGACAATCCCATTATCCAGCTACTTACCTTATTATAACTCACTAGCCACCTTATATGGGGTTGCCTCAATAAATTTATAGAATGTTTTCCAAGTTTAATCCATAGACATTCTCCTATAACTCCTTTAGTATGAAATCCCACTCTATGGAAATTCCATCTAGACCATCCACCTTGTGTATCACCATCTTCTGGATCCCACCATGCCTTTTCTCCACCATTTCATGCTTCACCTTTGATGCATCATATTTCTTACTAAATTCTTATAAGATCCTCTCGTGCTCAGCTAAGTTTTTCAATAATGAGGCTTGAAGTTTCTTCACTTCTGTCGCGTCCTCTATAGTGTGCACATATAGGATTACTGAGATGCCTTAGAAGTTAGAAAAAATCTTCTCAACATGCCACATGGATTATTTTGGTTATGTTCACATTTTCATATATTCTTCTATCTACTTCTCCACCTTGGCCTTATTTATACTAGCCATCTCTTCTATTGTAGGCCCTGAACCACTATTTTTTTTCACCAACAATAGGTGTACTAGTTCTTCCAAGTATTCCATTTCTATATTATGAGTTATTTTTACATGTGCTACCACATCTCAGCATGCATGCACAATATAATTTGTTAGGTAGGTAAATTGTTTATACACTACTACCACATCTTTCTTTGCATTTCTCAATTCTTCTTCTAGCCGCTCATTATTCTTATCCTTCCTCTTTATATTCTTTTACATTTTTTACTACACCCCCTTTATCAATATTATATCTCCCTAACTTGACATCCATATTATTTAGAGAGTTACCTCCATGTCTAAAATTTGGGTAGATTCAATTATTGGGAAGATCCCAACCCTTTACTTTACCTTAAATCAAAAATTAACACTTTTACAACTCTATCTTTGTCTCCTCTATATGATTCTACAAAACCCAAGAGAACATATTCCTCATGCATGGATGGGATTTAGCCTTATCCAACACCCACTACAAAAATATCTTCTATGAAAATTGACCTTTAAAACCTTTCCCTCAAGATATTTTAAGTATCATATATATATATATATATATATATATATATATATATGACATTTGTGGTGCCTATGGAGAATGCCTTGGCATTCTTTCACCGCACACTACCTACGTGTCATCTCTTACAAATCATTGTATTGCATGTGGCCTATTTCTTTTCTAATTGATTTCCCTTCTCCATTTCCTCCCTCCTGGGTTTCTTCCTCATCACACAAATTTTCATGTTCTTCACATTATTTCTCTTCATCCCACAAGTGCTCTTATTAATGTTCTTTATCCATATATTTTGATGTTTATCTTCTTACAGGATTCCCAAGTCCTCTCTTGGTCCAGATCATGTATGGCATGAGGATGTGATTCCTCTATTGGAAAAGGATTATGCATATGTTTATGTGGAGATAATTGAGGGGTACACGAGGCACTTTCTTCTTGGGGCCTTATCTATATTTTCTTCCTTCTAGTATGGTCGAGCATAACTTCCACTTCTCCTCTTCTTCGAGAGGATAATTTTTATCATTTCTATGCTTAGGAATCTTCACCGATGTCCTTTTTGGTGGTTTGGAAGATCGATGTTGAGGATGTCAATCTATTTCCCATCCTTAAGTTTTGGTTATAGGTAGATTTAAAATATGCAAGCCTCTTTTCTAACTACTAAGGTCATAATTGTGTTCAAATCCATATGTTCTCTTTCCATGGTCTCAACATAATTAAAATAATTTATTGTGAATGAAAATGACATTTTTACCATAATACCATCTCCCCATTGCTTGATAAAAATATTCCAAGGATGAAGTGATGCATTAGTGTAAGATCTTTTTGTCCATTTAATAGTGTTAGAAATTCCCTAAGCACATTCCACTCATTTCAAATATGCCACACATCCTTCTATACTATTTCTTGAGGTGCACCTTATATGGATTGGATATGGCCCCTCACAAGTATACTTGGTAAATTGTTATACCAGAGAGTTCTTCTTAATAGGATTCTTTTAAATTTTATCCTTTGGATTTTCTAGAACTCCTATATCCCAAAACATAATTAGAAAAAGTGTATACTCACAAGTAATTTGATATCCTTTTGTGTCCTTATTTCATCTATAATGCCTTTAGCTATAAAAAATACAATGTTATATTGGGTCTTGTGTGCCATTATGAACAATATATATGAAATTTTTATTCACCTCTTTGCATCTCTCAAAGGAATCTACTTTATAACTTACAAGGCATGTAAAACTCTAGTTCTGGATCAAAAGACTTCTCAATTCTGAAAGCTCGACTTCCCCTTTGATATTGACACTTTTTGGTTGTTACCTTTATCGATAACTCATCATACTAATCAATTTTGATCTCTTCTCCAATGCCATACAACCAAGTTACTCTTCCAATTAATTTAATAGTCAATCACATCCTCCTATCTGCGAAGTAGAAGTAATCCTCATGGACGAGTAACATCACACATTGGTATGCCTTTGGCCTACAAAGTACCAAAGTAAGGTAAATCATATATATTTAGTACCCTGATGTGTTTTAGTGTCTTTCACACCTTGTCATCAAAAATTATTTTCCCTTCCACCATCCTTTGGCTCATTTCCTTCATCACATTATTATTGATGTCTGCCTCAGGTGCTTGAACTTGGTGGTTGTACTCACTAATCTTGTACTTCCAAAGCTATGATGGTCATTTATCCCCTATAAGTTCTTCTTATGGATACAAAATTTCAGAAAACCATTCATCAGCAGATTGTTCTATGGGATTCCTTGTCATTGGTACTTTATTTGGTGTCATTGATATCTTTAGCCTATTCCTTGGTAAATTCTCTTCTCTGGGTGCCAAAAAACCTTGGATTTTCTTTCTCAACCCATGCCCTAGATCCAATTACAAATCACTTTGTGCCATGAACCCATAAAATATTCTCCATATCCTTAGCTCTACAACCCTATCTTTACAACCCTTCCTTCGAACCATTCCAATTTACAAATACCACTTCCGAAAAGGATATATCTTTATATGTTAAAGGTTCAATTCTCAATCCTGCACATTGGGTCTCTAGTTCACTCTCTATTTGTACCTTTTTACTTGTTTGTAAGAGCTCTTTTGCACACTGGGTCTAAAATAACATGGTAGGAATGAATTTTCTTTCCCTCATTTTATTGATTTTAAAATTGATACCACATTAAATGTGCTCACCTACCAGTTCTTTTTATCTTGAAATCACTTTAAGTGTTTTATCATCTTTTACACAAACTTCTCTTGTGCTCGAAATTCATAACCTTCTAGAGTGAAACTAATTCTTAGGATGTTGACCTCTTTGTACGCACCTTTGTGACACTTATTATTCCTCTATACCACTTACTAAGTAGTTTTCCTATCACAGTGCCTCCCTTATGTGAAATTGTGCACTTCTTCATTAATCATTATTTGATGAGAGAAATTCCACCAACTGACACACACTCGCACCCTCTCAAGCCAATCACAAAAATACTTCCCATAGTACACCTTTACCTACTACTAATACATACCTTTTTCTACCTAGTCCATGCTAAAAGCATGCACAATTTACTACCCATCATTCTAAGACAAAATGATCATCTGTTGTGCACAATCACACTTATTATAACAAAGAAAGTAAAAATAAAAGGAAAAACTAATCTAACTAGAAATACTACCTTATTATAAACATAAAATGGAAGCTTATTTAAAGTAGGGATTACACGTAATCCCATTAAAGTAACCAAAAACATGGTGCCATCTAGCTGTAATCGACATTGTTAGATTCCAATATCTTTGTTACTTTAAGTGGTCCTAACCACTAAAATTTTAGCTTCCCTATGTGGATGTACACTTAGAGTCTTAAAGAAGCACCATCCCTCTAATGGTAAAATACTTGTTTCTAATATGCATGTCATGTTAGGCCTTCTAGCTTGAATTTTATATCTTATGAATCCATCATGTAATTACATGCTACTCATCTAAGTGATCTAATTTATCGATGCACTCATTCACAACCTTCTCATCAAAAAGACATCATTCATGTGTAATACGTAGGGATGGTAACATGAATTCTACAAGTAAAATTGCCTCCATGCCAAACACTAACTAAAAGGGTGTGGCCTTATTTAATTTCTTGTATATAGTCACGTATGCTCATAATATAACTGATAATTTTTCATCGCAATCATTTCTTCCTACATCAAAAAGTTTTTCAAGGTATTAACCAAGATCTTATTGAGGACTTTAGCATTACCATTGGCTCATGGGTGATAGGGGGTAGTCTTATGATGAGATACCATAAAATTTTCCAACAATATTTGAATTTTCTCATTTAAAAAATGATTTCCCCTATCATTGGTAAGGCTCAATGGAAAACCATACCGACTAATGATGTTCTCCAATAAAAAAATTACTAATGTAGTTGCAGTGCAATCCTTTGTGGGTGTTACTTTTTCCCACCTTGTCAAATAATATATGCATGTGATGATGTAGAGAAAAATTTTCCTACATGTAACTGGTGTAATTGGTCTATAAAATTATATTTCCCACTTCTCAAAAGGCCCTACACTCGTTATAAGTCGCAGTGGAATTTCATCATGATATCCTAGTTTCCCTTTTCTTTAACAATGATCACATGCTTTTACAAAGTCCTTGGTATCCTTGTAAAGTGTCTCCCACCATAATCCTGTAAGTAATATCTTAGTGTTGTAGCCTTGTCTACATAATTTCCTCCTACTATCTCACCTTGAACTTCTTCTATGATGGCTTCAAGCTCATGTTTCAAGAAACACCTATGTAAAACTTTGTCTCTACCCATATTGTATAAGTCTCCTCTGTCAAACTAGTAGGGTACCATAGGAATGGTGAGTTTATTTCTCTTCAATGTTTTCATTCCCTCAGGTCCAACTCCCATGTACAAGAATAATGAAATATCCTATAAATCAGCTAGTGGCTATAACCTAAAAACCGAGCATTCAACATAGTGTCCTCTATGCTTTGTGTGTCCTCACCAAATTTGATTTGTGACAAGTGGTATGGTCCCAAATTATTTTTCTAGGCTTGACTATGATGGAAAAATTGAACTCCTAGAATAAAAATATCCAACGAAAAATGTTCCCTTATAAAACATGTTTATTAACCAAATTTTTAAGTACCATATGATCAATGTAGAATTTGAATGGTATTGCCAAAAACTATTGTCTAAACTTATGAAGAAGGTACACCATTGATAATGCTTCAAACTCTATGGTTGTGTATTTATGTTCATCTGGTGTCAAATTCCTACTCGTAAAATAGATAACATGGTTCACATTACCTTCCCATGGATAGGCCAATACTACTCCAATGGTTTTTCCCGAAGTGTTCACATGGACATGGAATGATAGGTTATAATAAGGGAACTATAAGATGGGTGTGGTTGTTGGTCTCTCCTTCAAGGTCTCAAATGCTAACTATTGCATGATACCCTAGTAAAATCTTCCTTTTTTATTCAATAAATCATCTAGAGGTGTAATAATCTTAGCATAAACTTAATGAATTTCCTCTAGTAACTAGTATGACTAAGAAATATATGCACCTCGCTTTGATTGGGTGGATCTTCTAAACCTAAGATAATTACAATTTTGGCAGTATCTACCAACATGCCTTCTTTATATATGATGTTTCTAAGAAAAGTACCAAATGGTGTGGTAAATATAAACTTCTTAATGTTTAAGGAAATGCTAAGCTATCTACATATTTCAAAAATTAGTCATGACCAATCACAATGGTCCTTCACAAGGCCATATATAGTCCAATAATTTAGATAAATATGAATAAATTTATAGATGAAGTCTTGAAACATTTGAATAATAATGCACAAATATATTGGTGGCGCATTCTTTAACCCAAAGGGCATAACTTTGTAGAAAAACATACCCAATTAGTTGCAAATGTTTTCTTCTCCTAATATTTGCACTCGATCCTAACCTAATGGTATTCAAAGAATCCATTACTGAAAGAATAGATCTCACACCCTATAAATCCCTCTAATATTTATTCAGTGAATGGTGTTGGGAAAGGATCATTAACTCATAAATAATTTAGGAATCTATAGTCAATAGAAATCCTTATCCTCCCATCCTTCTTGATCGACAACAATTAGAATGATCCGTTGATTCTTCATCAGGCTTAATAATGTCTACCTTCAATATTTTATAAATTTAATATTTTACCTTAATGTGCATATTATGATTAATTTGGTAAGGCCTCTATGAATTGATCACGAATTATCCTTGAGGTTTACCTTCATATATCCCAAACAAGGATGAATACCCTTCAACTCAAGATATCCCCTTGGGAATAGATCTTGAAAATCATGTAATAGCTTGATTATTTTTGCAACTTCTACCTCAGATGAATAGTCACTAATTATGTTCTCCTTTGGTGCATCTTCACTCCCAATGTTTACCTTTTTTGTCTTAAGTGGCACATGGTAGGTGTGCGTATGTTCATCTCGATCCAGTGTCTAGAACCTAGTGCTCACCTATTGATCCCCTAATAAGACTAAGTACCTGAGGTATGAAGGATTTAATCACGTGTCAGCAAGGTACAAAGGCTCACTTGGAAGTAATTTTAGAAAATCATGGAGATTTGCACCTAGGTAGAATAGGCTCAAGACTTAGCCGCATTTTAGACCATAGTTAGAATTGTAATGAGGAACATGTGGAGATTCAACTAGGTTGAATTATGGATAATTTTAAAGCATGGACACTTGCAGCCAAAGAAAAGAATACTTTAGGATATGATTATCATGATAGGATTAAGAGCTATAAATTGGAGTTAGTTATGGTTTATCTCACATTTTTGTTTAGGGTACTTGAGTATGGTGGGGTATGATGACATTTGACATGCGGCCTCCTCTTGAGTGATGAATGGGTGGCGAGGGAATATTCCCAAAGTTATCTTGTATGTATTGATTTTCATGGTAAAGAAAGAGAGGGGGAGAGAGATCTTAGAGAGAGAAATGTGAGAGAATGCTGGTTAGAACTTCTTGAGAAAAGGGATTGCATGGTTAGAATGCTATTCATTTGATGTATATGGTCCGTTTATGGATCTTGTGGTATTTGGCTACTATAACAATGGTGGATTAATATAATAGTTTTTTTTTAGAATATCGGTGCTAAATGGATCGAATGATATTCAGATATGTAATTTATTATGTTCTTTTTCAGATCTGATTACTAATTGATGTTCTTTATTTTCATAGTCATAATATCAGTCATCTGTCATCTTGGATCTAGTTTCTTTATCTCTATTATAAGATGTATGCATTTATGTTTGTACATTGTTCTTCCATTCATGGTAACATTCTTGACAAAGATCACATAGAAGAGGGGCTTGGTGCCTTTGCATGCTTCGGGTGAGCACCTAGTTTAGGATGGGTGATATGTCGATGTGTGTGACAATTAAAGGGTTAGGAAAAGTTACTACATCTTGGTTCCGGTATTAGGACCTCTTTTGAAGTTGTTGTAATAATGGCGTGTGATGGCGAAATGCTTGACCTTGGAGAACATGAATACTTGGCTTAAGAACATAGAGGATGAATTTACGTCGATATTTAACGTTGGAATTGAGTTTTATGCACATACATGGGTAGAGGAGCATTTGTATCATGAGATCTATGAAATATTATTTTTTAATTTTCCAATAGAACCGTCTAAATGGTTGTCGGCGTATGCATCGAGGAAGAGTTGGTATTATCAACCTTGTGTTTGGACCTAAGAATATTATCAATGGCTTCATGATGCTGATCTAATCTAGACTCATGTTGTTGATTATTAGTGGAGTGGTGTGTTGATTAGCTACACATTGAAGTACACAATTTTTACTTATTATTTCCTAGAGGTTGTTGAGTTTGAATTTTAGTGAGAACCGAGGGGATATTTCTTGTGTGATTTACTATTAGCCATTAAGATCCTAATCATCACTCGAGTGTATATGCATTTCCTATGGATAACTAAACTCCCACTAGGCATGGGTAAACAAATCAAGTGTGAGAAGAAATGATGGATCCTACATTAGAAGTAGAGAGAGGAAATGCGGCTCAAGTATAATGAAGCACAAGAGAGGGAATTAGCAAAATAACATGAGATTACAGGAGTGATGGATGTATGGAGGTAGATGTTGTAGGAAGGATATGAGGTTCACATGGAGGTTGTTGAACCTAAACAGTCTACTCTACCCCTTATTGGAAAACACAGAAGGAGATACCCCTCGGCTTCTAATGAGAGATATTCGTATGAAGAAAGGATACAAGCTGTAAGCATGCATTTGAACCCACCTGACGACCCAACCCTTACACTTGGAGCTCAGTTTAGCATAATGGTGGGAATGCAGAGTAAAACTACTTTAGGAACTATACCTACTATAGGAGGAGGATCATTGGATTTGGAGGATCGGTAGTTAGTAGAGTTAGTGGAGCTAGTGGATCGATGGTGGAGGAACCATAGGGGAATTAGGGTTTTGGATTTGGTGGGAAAGGACCACAACCCCAACAAAAAGTGTTTTATGAAATGTATCTTTATTTTCCTGATTATAAAGGTGTTGAGGATGTTGCAGAACATGCA
The DNA here is from genome assembly GCA_018340775.1 of Taxus wallichiana var. yunnanensis. Taxonomy (NCBI): domain Eukaryota; kingdom Viridiplantae; phylum Streptophyta; class Pinopsida; order Cupressales; family Taxaceae; genus Taxus; species Taxus wallichiana. The sequence continues at coordinate 369,190,225 of CM031233.1, forward strand.
CACAAGTGTGAATTGCTATGACGTGCTAAGGGGATCACTACCAAAAATTAAGGTAAGCTAGGGGTTTTTTGCAACTACGTCATAGGGTACATACATAGATGGCACCAAAAGTATGACCTACATAACATGAAGGTGGATTATATGCAGATTATACGTACTGTGTGATGCCTTCTTGGTGGAATTTTATATTCCCAAATTTGAGAAAAAGAGCATTAGCACGCTCAAGGAGATTCAATAGGGTATAACAGAGAGTGTGCAAGAGTATGATGCACACTTTAAGACTTTCTTTTCAAAGTTATCTTATGATATCCATCCCTCTCAACATGCTTAGTGGTTCATTGGAGGCTTGATAACACCTTTCAAATGAGAACTTTCACATAAGACTTTCACGGATCTATGCGAGGCCTTTGAGGCTACTTTACACATTGAGGCCGTTGAAAGTGTTGATACTAGGGTAAGTCCCTTTTAGAGGCACATATTACTTCCATGTCAAAGTAACTTGAAAAATTATCTATGAACCCAACACATGAGACTCACAATGGACTTTGGTGTATAGATTGTGAAGTAGAAGGACACACAAAGGATATTTTCCCTTGAAATTCGGTGTGTGCCATGTTGATGGATTGTGAAATATGTCATGGGGATCATGATCCAAGTAGATGCACATTATTACAACATGTGCTTCATAATAATGTGTCTTGATATTGTAAGATTTTTACATCTACTAATCATGATACTAAGGATTTCTAGCTGATAGACCAAATTAATGATGTAATTGATACTAGTGTGTGTCAGACCATTGTTGTGAGTAGTTCTAAAAATGAGGGACATCAGCCTGAAGGGCGTGAAGATGGTGGAGGAAGGGAAAAATATTTCACAGAGGATTCATAGGTTATGGTGGTCGTAGTGGAGGAAGAAGTGACTTCCATTGTGGAACTTGTTTCAATTATGGATCTATGGATCACTACAAGTGTGAATGCCTAGATATGTTGCAATGATCGTGGTCTTGAAGAAAACATAAGTATAAGGAGTGCCCTAACTTGTATGATCACATGAGATAGAACCATAAGAAGGATAGGGGCATAAGAATGGTTAGTTTAAAGCACACTGAGCCCCTATTTATGCCTTAGGTAATGCCTAATCCTGAGTTAGAGCCTATATTTGTAACTACAAGTGTTGAAGCTACACATGCTAGAGAAATACTAAAATAGAGGCATCTCATTACAAGAAAAGAAATATTGTATGAAAAGTACCCTGATCTGAATTATTAGAAGGAGGTTTATGAGAAGACTGTGGAAGTGATTAGGAGTTTGCAAGGAGAGATATATTGCTTGAAAGAGAAGTAGTGGAAGCTGGAATAGGAAAAGAATGTTGAGATCCCTTATAAGGACATTGATGATGTCAAAGAGGTATATAAGATACTTTGCCAAGAATATATCATTCCCCTATTAGGAGAGTGGTTGAGAGGAAAGATACCGCATGCTGGAAGTGAGCACGAGAGGAAAATATTACATGCTAATTTTCCCTTTCATAGTCTTGATTACAAAAAGGAGATCATGTTGAATGCGGTAGCTAATGGATGGATTCTACGCAACATACTGATTGAAATGGGTGCATAGGTTAATGTTATCACTCTGGATGTGTGGAATCAGATGGGGAGACCACCATTGCAACCATCCTCAAATGTGTTATACATGGAGAATAGAACTAAAGCTATGCCCATCGGAGTCTTGAAGGATGCTTCCATAACCATTCAAGGGGCCAAGTTCACTAGGGAATTTTAAGTCTTAGTACTTTCGAGGAAGATAATTTTCTAGCATTACTTGGATGCCCTTGGTGTTATGTGAATAATACTGATTTGTGCTTCAATAAAGGGTACATCAACTTGAGAACAATAAGGAGTGCGTAATTATTCCACTATGAGACATGATTTCTACACTTTATGTCGAGCATTTAGGGGAAGAAGACATAAATATAATTTAAGTACACACCATCAAAGAACTAGAGGTTATTGAGACATCAAGAGGATTCATTCAATGGGATGATGCTTAGTCCATGAGTGATACAACTAGCATTTCATGTGATAATTGGGTGCATGGGACTTATGAGTTGGTTGGGAGAGAATTGAAGGGCACTATGACTCGAGTTGTCAAGGCATGTGTTCGATTAGGCATCTGGGAGGAAGACAGTTACCAAGTTACACTAGAGAAGGTAACCCTGATGTCTTTTTACGTGCTATGGAATTCCATTAAACATGTGAAGTATAATGGAGGAATATTCTTATTTATACCTTGTGTGGGAGAAAATCACGTTGGTGGATGAATCATTGGGATAATCTTATAGAGTGGCACAAGGTAAGAATTGCGTTCTCTATTATATTCCTCGGAGTAATGCACCTTCAAAGATATGTGACTATCATGGGAAGGAATATTCCTTGTACCACATTCAGGAATGTGAAATAACCTGAATGGAAGGCCCAGAAGATTTAACCCCTTATTTGGGTAAGTGCAACAAGTTGGGGGACAAAAAATGGGTCATAAGTGAACGTCATATTGCAAATAACAACATAATATCAACTTGTAGTGATTATTAGCAATGTATACACTCAAAATTAGAAAAAATTATATGAATATGAATCGTAGCATCAGAATCTAGTTTCTAAAATACTATTTTTTTAAAAATGGACAAGTTTAGCTATATTAAACACTCAAAATTCAATGACTTGGTATTTTAAAAAAACATTCCTATAAGATTGTAGTCCATTTGCCACGATTCGGATTCGGATGATATATATATATATATATATATATATATATATATATATATATATATATATATATATTTCCTTTGGTGAGAAGTTATATTCCTTTATCTATCTTGGGATATATTTTTATTTTGTAATTTTTTGAGTAATATTTTATTTTTATGATTTTTCCATGAAAGTGGTCTGAAAACATAAAGAAAACGGAGCACTTTCTTTTTCCCGCCATAACTTCATCAAAAAATATTGAAATCAAATAATTTTTTTAAACATGTATATAATTTCACCTAGGTTGGGAGGGTATAAGTTTTATCACATTCGACAAGTGAAACAAAATTTTTAATCTTAAACGTAGACAAACATTTATGGGAAAAAGTGTCTTAAAAACCTACTATTAATAAAAATTATAAAATGATATTTATCCTATTCTATTTACTTTAAAATAAATATTTCTACAAAGATAATAGTCTCCCTATGCGATGGTACCATTTTAATAACATATTTTTATTTTTCGGCATGGTTCAAGTCTGTGGAAGAATAAATTTGATGTTTTGTTGTTTTTGATGTAAAATTTAGGATTTGATGTCGACTTAATTGTCCCCCAACTTGCTGCACTTACCCATCTTTGGTGCATAAGTTATATTCCACCTTGCAAGGTTGTGCACATGCATAGTATGCCTATTCATAGTTACAAAATCGAAAAGAGAATTGGGAGGAGTTGACAACAAGTATTATTCAAATTTTTGAGTATCTATCTTCTAAACCATCAATGAATGAAGCTTTATAGGTAGTCAAGTTCCTTAATCTGGGAGATAATGCCAAAGCTGAGGACCTCATCCTATATTTTCTAGGGAACCTTATTTAAAGGAAATATTTGAAGAAGTAGAAGAAACAGATGAAGTATAGTTTGAGTGCACCTTCTAGAAAAAGAGAAAGGAAAAATGGTGTACCTAATAGAAGATGAAGAAATAGAGAACCTAGATATTGATCATATAAAGGGTACAGCGTGACATCTTGGATAGTTCAGATGAGAATATGTGTGCTTACCATAATCCTTTAAAGACAAATAAGGTCAACATTGGCACAAAAGTAGAACCAAAAGAAGAAATCATTGGTGATTACTTGGATAGAGCAAGAAGTTTCAAAGATAATTGAGCTGCTACACAACTTCTAGGATTTGTTCCTACATGGATACCATGAATTGAAAGGATTTCATCACTCATTGCGAGAGATGTAGATTAATTTGAAGGAAGGTGTGTGCCTGATTAGGAAAAGGCCTTATAGGATGAATCCTAATCTGCACATGAAGGTGAAAGAAGAGATTGATAAAATGTTGGAATCTGGGATCATTAAAGCCATTGAAGAGTCTGAATGGGTTAGCCCAATGGTGATTAGTATCAATAAGGATATGAGGATAAGGATTTGTGTAGACTATAGATATTTGAATGTTGCATATGTGATAGATCCTTTTCTAACACCTTTTACTGAGGAAATGTTGGAGGGTGTAGCATATTGCGAGATCTACTCTTTTACAGATGGATTCTTAGGGTATTACCATGTAAGGATTATAGAGTAATACCAGGAAAGACTAATTTCACCACTAAATGGGGAATTTTTTCTTACACAGTTATGCCCTTTGGACTTAAGAACACACCTGACGTATTTTTGTGCATTGTGGTGTAATCACTTCAAGACTTTATTCATAAGTTTCTACAATTCTACCTGGATGATTGAAAGTGTATGGATTGGTGAAAAATCATTGTAAAAACTTGAGATTTATGTTTTAGAGGTGTAGATAGTTAAGTAACTCTTTAAACATTAATAAATGTGTCTTTTTTACTCCTTTTGGCACATTGCTAGGTCATATTATTTGTAAGGAAGGTTTATTAGTGGATCCTACCAAATTTGATGTTATTTTGGGTTTGGAGGAGCTTACCAATCAAAGAACAATGCATGGATTTTTGTGGCATATGGGTTACTATAGAAATTTAATCAAAATTTATGTCAAGATTTCCATGCTCTTGGAGGAACTGTTGAGGCATAAGGGTAGATTTCATTGGGATGAGACACAATAGGTGGCTTTTGATATGTTGAAGGAGAAGCTTACTACTGTGCCCATTTTACGCTTTCCCTCTTGGGACAAGACATCTCATGTGCATATGGATGTGTGGGGATGGAAATTGGAGTAGTTTTAGCACATCTTGGATAAGGAATTGTTGATCACCCTTTGTGTTTTGTAAGTAGAAACTTAACTCCAACTGAGAAAAATTACATCAAAACAAAGTGAGAAGTGTTATCTATAACTTATGCACTGCATAAGTTTAGGTAGTACTTGTTGGATACTCTATTTATCTTTTACAAAAATCACACAGCCCTTAAGTATTTGGTAAAAAATAACGTGTTGTAGGGGTGCATATGCCGTTGGATCTTGTTATTTTAGGAGTTTGACTTTTCATTCATAGTAAAAGTAGGAAAGTGCAATTCGGGACCTGACCATATTTCAAGAATTAATTCAGGTGAGGACATGCAGATCATTGAATACACAATGACGCGATGCATAGTTGTTCAAATTACAATGCACACCCTCTAATTTAGATGATATTGCTATCCTTTTACAAATAGGTGTGGCAGTTGATAGAATGAAGAGTATAGAGAGAAATCAACTTGCCATTCACACCACACCTTATATGTTGATTGGTGGAGATATATACAAACTTGGATGGGATTAAATTTTATGCTCATGTGTACTAGAAAATGATTTCATGGTTATTATGGAGGAAACTCATAGAGGGAATACTAGTGGACACTATACGGGAGAGCCACCATGCATAAGATTCTAATGGCTAGTTTGTGGTGGGAACCATTATATAAGGATTTTCAAGAGTATGCCAAGGGCTGTGATCATTTTCATTTCCTTGGAAAGCCACGGGAATAGAGATGAAATGTTGTTAAGGCCTATAGCAAGTGTGAAACCTTCTGAAAATTGGAAATTGACTTTGTGGGCCCTATTTCCCCATTGACGTGCATGACTAGGTTGTGTTACATCATTATTTGTACAAATTATATTACCATGTGGGCGGAAGAAGTGCCTACAAAGGATTGCACTATAACTACTACAACAAGGTTCCTTTGGGAGAATATAATAAGTAGGTATGGATGTCCATTAAGTTTAACAAGTGATATGGGTACTCATTTCTTGAATGAGAATGCTAGAATATTATTGGTAGAATCTATGGTAGAACATTAGAATACTCGCACCCTATCACCCACAAGCTAATGGAATAACCACTAAAGCTTTCAACAAGATTTTGAGCCACACATTGACAAAGATATGTGATTTTGGAAGGAAATATTGGGATGATAATTTTTTTACTCTACTTTGGTCATATAGAACAACATATAAGAGATGGAACAAAGCAACACCATTTTAGTTGGTGTTTAAAGAAAATGTTGTTTTACTAGTTGAGTTTATGTTACCATCCATATGTATTGCATGCACATGAGGATTGGCTGATGAGAAATAACTTGAAGAGAACATATAAAAATTGATGTAGTTAGATGAGAGGCACGCTATAGCTTGATGGAGCTAGAAGACAAAGAAAACAAGACAAAAGGCTTGACATGATTAACACATTAAGAAACAAGAAAGTTGGACAGATGGATGGTTGTTCTAGATGACTCCAAATTCTTACGCCATCCTAAAAAGTTCTAAGTGCATTATTTTATACCATATGTTGTGACCTACATACCGTAGACATAAAATTATACACTTTACACATAATTTAGCTTGGTCTTATACTACTATTTAGAAGGTTCTCAAGTGGTTAAAGTACTAATTAATCCCACCTTTTAGCCAAATTTATTATATATTTTATTTCTCACTTCCCATGTATTTTACAACATATAGCCATCCATTTAACAACTAACCCATCATTCTAGCCCAAATTCAGGGTGTCCCAACATGTACTAGGGTGCCCCGAGGCTCCCGGTCCCTTTTGGGTGCCCTGGTCTATTCACATCCTATTCCAACTTTCTTTTGGGGCTTTTCTAGCCATTGGTTGTCTTTATCTTCTTCTTAGTCAGCCTTGTCGGGATTAATTATGTAATTAGATCTGAGATCCCTATAAATATAAATCTTATAAGACCATAATGGGGGTCATAACGTCACATATTACTATCACTCCATCTAGAGCAACATCCATTGCATCACTTACATCCATTAGTGTCATGCATCAAGGCTAGGAGATTTTCATCACACACATTGCATAAGGGGAGGGATTCTATTCTATTCCATGCACACATTATACTTACATTTTCTATAGTTACTATTGCTCACAACTTCACAAAGTGTGACTAAAACAAGAGCACCTAGGGCACACACACACACACACACACACACACACACACACACTACACACACACACACACCAAATGTACATCCGGGTCCAAAATGTAGTACAACACGTAGTGATAATACCACTAGTTTGGTGGTTGAGGTTAGTCTGACCCATTCATATGTACATTTTATTTTTCTAGGGTTTAATACTTCTCTTTACATTACTGGTCATTCCCAGTTCATCTGATAGATCCAATGCGTGATAGACATGTAGGATTTCAGACTAATTTACAACATTGTCAAACTCATGTTTTGATATTTTACAGTGTTCATAGCTCCCAGATTATAGACTAGGGCACCTCGGGGTACCCTTATACACTCCCAAGAACCTTAGACATATCAGATCCACTAGATCTACCCTTCACAAGGTCCTTGAGTGTTCGTTTGCACTTCCAGATTCTCTGATTAAACTTGTGACAATCTTCTTCAATAAACTATGCCACTTTCTCCCCTTCTCTTGCATAGTTAGGGTTTTATTTCATTTAGAATAATTAATTACAATTATTTCATATTGTTTTAGTTCATTTATACAACATTTTAGTCCTCCTATTTATATTAGCATAAATACCCTAATACCTCATTTAGGTCCATTAGGTTTCATTTTTATTAATCATTTTGGTGAACCCGACTTCCATTTTGTGTTTATGCCCATTACTCATAACATTCACTTTAGACCTTTCCATTATTATGAGCTTCATTCTTCTCCTCACCACACCTATAGAACCATGACTGATATACCTACTTCTCTAGCCTGACAACCCCTAAGAAACCTCTACCTAGGTTCCCTTCACTAAATCAAAATTGTGGTTAGTGAAAAATACTATGACGAGGATATTAATGTTGATCAAGTAACATCTTGATGCTATCACATATTTTCTCAAAGCACTACATGAGAAACCCACTCATCTCCCTCATGTTTTGCATGCCCTACTTGCTACTAAGCAATATCGTGAATCATCCCTACTCATTTCCTCCGTCCTTATGGTATCTACATCACCCATTTCTATTTCCACCACTCATTTCACAAATAATGCCCCTCCAACCCACCAAGGAGCCTCTAATGGTCCATTTGGCTCCTCCTCTATTAATCTTGATTTTAAATCATTATACCAAGATCTCTATAACTAAATCCACTAGTTACAAGTCGCTATATCTAAATGATCTCTATCACTCGAATCTAACTCCTTGTTGCATTCTCCCTTTGCGCCATCCATCTCTTCTTACACATTTCCACCCAATTTTTTTCTCCCAAACTTCCCACCTTCAAAGGTCATAGTGATCAATAAGAACATCTTTATGTTTTCCACGTTGCCTATGTTGACTACATTGATGATCATACTATCTTGGATAAGTTGTTTCTTCGTAGTCTACAAGACTATGTGATGTACTAGTTTTATGACCTACCCATTCATTTAGTGTCCTATTTCACTAATCTCATTGCTACCTTTTTTACCCATTTTTCTATCAATATAGGTTCTAGAATTTCTTACGCTCAACTAGCACATATCAAACAAGCACCAAATGAACATTTATCCAACTATGTTTTACATTAAAAACACAAATTAGCTAAGATGAATAATCCTCTCACTAATTCTAAGATCTAGGATATATTTATCCATAGTCTCTTACCTCCTCTACAAGATAACATGTTCTTTGAAACATTACCCTCATTCAATTACCTTTTCCATGCTCTCAAACTATGTGAGACCGAACTTGTCTCCATAGGTAAGCTCAAATACCAAGATGCACCTTCTTCCTAGCCCACATGAAAAAAAAAACCCTCTTTAAGGCACTCACACATAAATCTATAAAATCACATCCTATTATTAATGTAATCTCTGCTGCTATGGAATTACACCCCTAACCATATCATCATCCTTTTACTAAACTTAGTACCCCGCTAAGCGTCTTGTTACCACAACTCATTGATAATAGTCTTATTACTTTTCCACCACCTTTAAAACTCAACCCATCATGCCTAAAGGGCATACATTTGACGAATGATATTTTTGTGATTATCATTGATGTCTTTGGGAACTCCACCGATCATTTTTAAGCTCTAAAATATCATCTAAGACTTACTTGATACTGGCCATCTCATACTTCTAGACTCTCCCTCATCTGTACCTACCAATGATAACCATAAAATCCAAATATTTAACAACCCCTACCCAAACACAATAATAAACAAGTTGATTCATATTCTAACTATGTTTTCCATACATCATCTGCTTCCCCTAGGTATCTCAACTTTCTTATTAATCACACTATTATGCCCCACACCAATCATCTCCTTCTTTGATGATTGACTATCATGTTATGTTCATATGTGACCATTTATATATACAGGAATCTATTAGTTTCCATCATTGTCACCAACAATAAGGTTGATCATCTTCCCCCATTAGTGTATGTTCCTTGTCCTTCTTACTCTCTATCGGGTACCCTCCATCACAAATAGACTACCCATTCAAGGGGCCCTATGGTGTCATTAAGTTACATAACATAGTTGGTCCTCTCACTCTTCTCATCCCTTGCCTTGTTCATTCAAACCATCAAAGGATGTGATTTAATTCTCGGCCTTAATTGGATCTGTCAATCCCAAGATATTGTCTCCATCAACTACTTGTGCCTTAAGTTCATTTATGACAACGAATTTTCTCCATTGATGACATTACTAGTCATCTCCAACACCATCACATTCTTGTTTCACTACTCCTCCAAATCTTCCTATCTCTCAAAAAACTCCTCTAATGTCACCTGCATTACATACTATTCCTACCCCACTTACTCAACTTGCCCTTGTGTGCCCACTCCATTATATTAGTCCTACAGACTGATAGAGGCATTTTCCTAGGACTACTAATGCCTCCCACCAATTTTTTCCACCTTACTTTATTCCACATGACTTGTTTACTTCTACATGCATGATCCCATTCTCACCATCACCAACACACTTTTAGTACACCTTGGTATTGTCATATGTACACCCATCATATGAATATTGGTTTCATTTCCACATACAACATTTTTCTCACTTACCACCTTTTCTCAACCATCATCCTAAGGTGTCATCATCCTGTAACCAAATGTCAAAACTCCATCCCTAAACCTTATTAGTTAATCCCTCCTTTAAGATACACTGGGGGCATATAAAATTATATCTCACCCCACCCTTTTCTATTCTATCATACTTGTATTTTCCTACATCCATCATCAATTCTATCTCACACATTATCACACCCTCATTACCCAATGACACACTCTTATGCTTCAGTTCACACTAGAATATTGAGGGATTACTATTACATTAAACCCCACACACCACACATCATACATTATACATATATATACCTCATCTACTAGTCATTCCTACATCATATATCTCATACACGCTATAATAGTCATCATCATACATGAGTCTAGTTTTATATTTCATCATTACATTCTATATCTATGTTAGGTCATGTTATCCATGGTCTAGTTTTTCTATCTACACCTATCATCACACTTTCTATATTCTACCACATATCTACACATCCTATACACCATTTGGTCACCTACACTACAGTTTTCTACGCATTGCACTCACTACCCTATGACGCACTCTAGTTCCTTGGTCCATACTCAACTGCTAAGGGTTTACCAATCAAATGGACCTTACCTATATGCGACATGTCATCATACCACATTCATTGGATTAGTGACCAATACTCTAGGCTATATCATCACCAATACCCATCATCACATAGTGGTATACACCTTAGGTTAAATCACCACTCTTTTCATTACTCTTACATTATCTTGTTACATTCTTCCATCACCTAACATATCATCCTATACTTTTCTCAATTCCAAAATTATTCCATTACATTGTCATGCCCCCATCCTCACGTAGTGGTATATACCTTAGGTTAAATCAATAATCTTTTCATCAACTTCCCATTATCATCTTACATCCCATCATCACATATCCTATTATCCTATTTTAAGTCATTCTATTACATCATCATTTATCCTATTCATCACTTAGTGGTATACACTTTAGGATAAATCACCACCCTCACCTTACTCCACACTTAGTGGTATATGCTTTAGGTTAAATCACCATCATCACCTTATTCATCACTTAGTGGTATACACTTTATGATAAATCACCACCCTCGCCTTATTCATCACTTAGTGGTATATGATTTAGGCTAAATCACCACCCCATTCTTATCCATCACGTAGTGGTCTATGCTTAGTGCTAAATCACCATTATCTATTATCCACCACATACTCATATATGTTTCATACACCCTCATCACCTCTCGTAGTGACATACGCTATAGGATAAATCATCACCTTCTTCTTTCATCATGTAGTGATATACGATTAGGGATAAGTCAACACTCATCCATTTAACATGTTGTGGTATATGCTTAAGCTATAGGGTCTACACACATCTTCTCCCCATGTTGCATTTCATCACCCTTACATATACACACTAATCACAACAAGCTAGACACAAGTAAAACTACTTGACCATTTCCTAATGACGTATTCTCATTTACAGTTCATTCTTGACTACTGATGGGGAAAAAATGACCGACTAATACATACACTTCCATACACTTAGGGAGCACGTTGCTCCTATCATTCCATTTTTCATTCCATTCCATCTATCCACAACATATTGTATTATCTTGGGGAATTTAATTTTTCTTACTAGAGTTTTACATGATCACTTTACCACATATGTTAGATTAATTCCTTATATGTCATTATCATACACACATGAATGTTCACCTATTTATTTAGTGTGATCACAAATAAATGAATTTACACATGACATAGATGCTCACCTTCTACCCTTACTATACTCAGTCATGGGGCATCCACACTCGACTTATATACGTGTTATTGTTTCATTTTGTACTTATCATATTATACTACCCATTCATACATATTTTTGACATATCTATTATCACTCTAACATGTTAATGTGTGTTGTATGTGCAACACTTGTTTTGAAAGACTACATGTTTCCATGACCACTTGTGTATTTCTACTTGTCTTCTTTTTGTCATTGTATGTAGGATTTTCCCTTTTATTGTGTACACACTTGTCTACTGATTGTGGCCATGATGGACTTGAGTGTCTTGTGACATTGTGAGTGATGTCCCTTGTTTGTAACCCGCTTTATGTGGTCTTCTTGATGTTTCTTGCATGTTTACACTATTGTTTTTAGTAGTTTTTCTACACTTTGCATTTTTTTCATTGATTACATACATGTGCTTTTGGACTAACACTTGTTTTGGCTATCCATCCCCTTTTATGCACACCTTGGTATCTACCAAGTGCTTTCCTTTCCCCCATTCATCGCTAAGTTAGTTACATGTTAGAGTATAGTTGGTCCTCTTTTGGGGCCTCATTCTCCTTTTCGGGTCATCTCATGTGCACTCGTAAAGAGGGGGCATCATTTTTGGTTTTCTACTAACACAATGTATTTACACCAGTTTAGAAACAATAAGTGAGTTTAGACTAGTCTATGAACTCCATACAAAGTGGCCATAACAAGACATGGTGTCATTTAGTAATTCGTAGAATAATTATAAAGGCTTTGGGGTTTAGTGGGCATGCTCTCTACACTTCTCCATCCAAGTGGCATAGGATTTCCTAAAAACTAGCACAATACAAAGATATATTAAAAAAATTAGTAGAAGTGGTTAGATTTAGAGGACATAGAGCATTTCCTCCCTACACTTCTTTAGCCACGGTGGTGTGAGATCACCCAAAAACTTGAGAAAATATAGGATATCCTCCTACACCCTTCTTCTTGACATGGATCAAGTGTAAATGTTCCATTTACACTTTTTCTAAGCATATTTTACATTTGCGTATTTCTGAGACATACATATTTGACTACTTGATCATTTTCTCCTTGCAAGTCCTCCCATAAGAGAAACAAGTAGTCACATTGGGGGAAACAACAACAACATTGACAATGAAATCAAGACAACGACAACACACTGCTATAGGCATTTGTATTTACTAACCATTCATGTACACTACACACAACAAAACTACACATGCGTTACGCCAAAGGTTCACTCATCACTTCTTATGCACATTTTTCATCTTTAGAATCCACACTTCTCCATATTTTTATTTTTTCATTCCACATTTGAGTCTAGTCCATTCGACACATTTTCTTCTAAACTCTAGATGGATATCAAGTACATATCTCCATCTACTTTATGTTATCGATATTTTCTCTCACTAACATAATGTGATGGAAAATGTAGAAAAAAATTATACACTTTACACATAATTTAGCCTAGTCTTATACTACTATTTAGAAGGTTCTCAAGTGGTTAAAGTACTAATTAATCCCACCTTTTGGCCATCTTTATTTTATATTTTATTTCACACTTCTTATGTATTTTCCAGCACATACCTGCCCATTTTGCAACTACCCTATCATTCTAGCCCAAATTCAAGCACCCCACCTTTTCTTGGGAACCCCGATCCCACTTCTAGTGCCTGACCTATGTACATCCTTTTACCACTTTATTTTGGGAATTTTATAGCCATTGGTTGTCTTTATCTTCTTCTAAGTTGACCTTTTTGAGATTAATTACAAAATTATACTTGAGAGACCTATAAATATAAAGCTTATAAGACCATAATGGGGGTCCTAACATCACATAATACTATCACTCCATCTAGAGCTACATCCATTACATCATTTGAATCCATTAGTTCCATGCATCAAGGTTAGGAGATCTGCATCACACACACTGCATAAGGGGAGGGATTATATTCTATTCTATACACACATTATACTTATCATTTTTGATAGTTAGTATTGCTTGCTACTTCACAAAGTGTGACTATAATGAGAGAACCTAGGGCATGCCATGTACACACACACCAGAACTACATCTAGGTCTGAAATGTAGTGCAATGCTTAGTGATAAGACCACTAATTTGGTGGCTGAGGTTAGTCGAACCATTCATATGCACATTTTATTTTTGTTGGTTTGATACTTCTCTTTGCATTACATGTTATTCTCCAGTTCATCCAATAGATCATGTGATAAATAGACAGGGTTTCAGATGAATTTTTGAAAATTCAAAACTCATATTTTGAGATTTTAAAGTATTCAAAGTGCCCAGATTGTAGACCAAGGCACCTGAGGTGACCTAATACACTCCCAAGAGCCTCATACATCTCAAATCCACCCTTTTTAGGGTCCCTGAGTGTTTTTCTGCACTTCCAAATTCTCTTATCAGATTTACAAAAACTTGTGATAGTCTTCTTCAATTAGCTACACCACTTTCTCCCCTTATCTTACATAGTTAGGTTTTATTTCATTTAGAATAATTATTTACAATTATTTCATACTATTTTAGTTCATTTATAAAAATTTTAGTCCTCCTATTTAGATTAAATAAATACCCTAATACCTCATTTAGGTCTATTAGGTTTCATTTTTTAATCACATAATTAAATCACATGCTTGCCATTTAGAAGATTTAGATGGCACACACAGTTGCCTATTTTATTTAATGGGAGTAGGTTGAATCCTTACTAAAAATAATTATTCTTGGTGTTTGTAATAAGGTAGTTTTTTCATTTAGTTTAGGTTTTCCTTTAGTGTATTTTATTTTATATGTGTTTCCTTTCATCATTGCTATACTTTGTAATTTTAGTAATGTGTTGTCTTGCATGTTGGTGCACTAATAGCTAACTACATTTTAATTTATTCCATGCACAAAGGAGTGCACACAAATTTAGTGTGGGGTGGATTGAAGTATAATGCAAGAAATGGCTAGCCCATTTCTAAGGAGGTTGGATTGGTTGAAAACTCTTTTTGGGACATTAGTGCCGAAGTAGAAAAAATGGTTTGTTTTATATGAAAAGGTGTTTGAGGAAGGTTGAGATGATTAAAGACCACACAAGAGAAGAAAATAAATCTCTCAATCTAATGTGAGGTAGGTGATGATATGAGAAATTATTGAATGGATAGAACAAAGGTTAAGTACTTTGGTGTAGTAAGGTGCATGGAGGAGGTATGTGGAAATGAAGTAATGATAGCATGCATGAAGGTTATGACTAAAGTGTGTGAGGTGGGGTTGCAGAAGTTTACTTAAGTGGAAAAATTTCTTTATTAAAAAGTAATGGTAAGACGCATGGGTTTAAATGACGGTGAGGTCATGGAAAATTATAAATAGGGGTGAGGGTAGTCATTTTAACTACCTTTCCTTTAGAATTTTTTTCTCCCAAGATATTGAAGTACAAAAAGGGTGTGATAAAGAAGTGAAGTAATTTTCAAACTAGTGGTGATTTACAAACTATGACAAGATCTTGTGGATTAATAAGGGGGTAAGAAGAGAGGAAGTAGGGGGTTGTGTAAGAGTGAAGCTATCAAAGTTGGAGAGCTCGGGAAGATAAGGAGAAGTTGACAACCTAGGGTATGGAGTGAAGAAATGAAAATGGAACCAAAGAAGGAATGAACTAAGAGACCGGTGGTGGAGAAGGAGGAACCTGTAGAGATATACTTAGAAATGTAGTACCACCAGGTGTGATTAAATTATAAAAGTGGAGTTTAAGATTAGTGAAAAATTAGTGAGTTCAACCACAAGAAATAAGAACACGATAAGTTAATACATGCGGACTTGGTTAAAGATGTACTAGGGTTATATGAGCTCTAAAACCCTAAGGTTAATGACTTAGTGTAATAGGAGTTACATAAAACTAGAGTTTTACAGCTATGGGAACTACATTTCTTTTCTAAACCCACCCCACTCTTCAAGTGGTTAATGTCGTGGGTGTATGAGGAATTTTTCTACTTTACATGGAGGAGAATGAGAATTACATGCTAGTTGATAATGAGAGTGAAAGACCTATGGATCACTAGCAAGGATATGACACTCGACCTTTGTGTTAATGCAAAACTTGAAGAATTGGCAAAGTAGTTGAATTATGAGAAAGGAACAAGGGAACATGTTATCACAAATCTTGATGATTCAACATTAAGGGTTATGGCCCACCTTATTAGCTGCAAATTAGGTGCATCAGAATGATATACGGATATATATAAAAAAAGATTCATGTACATTGCGTACATAGTATCAAAATGAGCACACTATAACTTCACACAATTCATTATGAAGAGTATCATTGAGGAAGCATAAGTGCAAATGAATCTAGAGAAAAGATCACATGGGGTAAATCATACTATTAATCATATTTTTGGAAATCGGTGTCCTTGATAAGCTAGATGGGAATGTGTGGCTTTATCCACTAGAAAACACATCTCTTGTAGTGTAATTTTCAAAGTTCACTTATGATGGATCCATTAGGAATACCTACAATAAATGTATGAAAAAATGGTACAAGAGATTGTGAAAATATTTTGAGAAAAAATGACATATCCTCCACGAGTTTCCAGAAGTTTAGGGGACTAGGTGAAGTTTGTAGTTATGCAACACTTCATCTTGGAAAAATTTAAGATGGCTAATGGAGAGATGGGGCCGTGGTGTAAAATTTTGTTTGCATTCACTGTTAAATATATGAAGTGTGGCATCAATCAATTGAAGGATGCATAAAAGATGAGCTCTAATTCCAAAAAAATGGAATTTGATGTTCACACCCTTCACGTGACCTACACGCATGATACGAAGCTCACGTATATCAAAGTGTTGGAGGAAGACTTCTTAGATATGCAGCCGCAGATCAATGTCACCATCAAGGACTTCATCCATCGAGTGTTTGTGTAGTATTCCCTAAGATGAAAGGAGGATTTAAAGTGGAGGTTACAAAATCCACCTTTCCAAAGCTAAGGGAGGTGTTGATCCCACCTATGAAAGTGGTCAGAAGAAGAAGGAGAGGAAGAATAAGAAGGAAGTGAGGAGAAATTAACACTTCTAGGAAAAGGAAGTATTATACACACCAAAATAGTAGTGGGGGAGTAGGTACATCACAAAAAGGTAGTGTTGAGGCTTCAAAACTAGAGCTGAAGAAGTTAAGAAGCCTAAGGAAGAAGATATGGAATAGAAAAATCCTAAAGTACATGATGTCTCAAGTTCTACAACGGAGAGATGGGTTCAGAAGAAGATCACACCATGTTCAGAGAAGAACTCGAGGTAGAGCTTGAAGAGGAGGAGAAGATAAGGGCTAAGGAAAAGGCCAAAGTAGAAATTTATGGACACATAAAGATAAAGATGCCAGCTACGGATGGACCTATGAAGAGTCCAACACAAGTAAATTTACCCTTCTAGCCCACCAGCCCATAAGAGAAAAATAAATGAGACTCCTTTGTTATTAAGGAGGATAAAGGGTTTGTTACAAGATTAAACACCCTAGGAAGAAACATTCAAAGTGCAAGGTTGAGAGGAAGAGGTGGACACCTAGGTCCCCTCATATCAACTTTGTGGATAATCTCACAAAGGTGTTGCATGTATGGTTCTAGAGTACCCTTTCCTTAGAGAAGTTACATGCCTAGGATGTAACATTCCCATTTTAAGACTTTAGAAATAAGGAATGTTTTTATCTTACATAATGTTCTCTGTTCTAAATTAATACAATTTAGAACACACATTCCAATGCCAATCCATCTCATAAAAGAAAACCATATACAGCTGTAAATGACTCGATGAAATACCAATCTCTCATTCTAATATTCAATATCAAACTGATCTCTCATGTTAACTTAATAATATGTATACTAGGTATACTTTCTTCCTTTACCCTTTTAGGGGTACCCAAGTGTTCTGTTTAAGAGGCCTATCTAAATATATATTACCAATATTCATATGAAATTTTTCATCTTAGATTAGGTGACATAGGACAACGCAACCAAAATCTTGCAATATGACTTTTGACTCATCGAAATCAAAATTTTTAAACAAGTTTAATATTTTACATTCTTAGATAGCATACTCATCAAAAGGAATATGTCCCTCACCACACTTATTCTATTATCTAGAAAGGTCTTTCTTGACTTCTATCAATTCAATATGATTTAAGGTTTCACACTAGACAAGGAAAACAACATGCACTAGTGTGGAAGACTACTCATGGTGACTAAGGATACATAAACATACTTAATCGAATTTACATCGATTGGGTGTGTCTAGATACCCTAAGTAAACATGAGTTGACTTACAAACTAGATCATGTTTCTATTCCTATTTATGGTGGAACCGTGATCCATTCTTACACTTATGTTAATAAAGTTAATCAAACTAAGTGGGGTGTTGAGGCATAACATGTTGCATCATAGTATCCTTTTAATGACCCCTGTCATTATGAAGTTACTGTGTCACAAACTACTATTTTCCGATATCAAAATGAGTTTCCTCAAGTGGAATAACATACTTAAGATTATAATATTTTTAACCCATTTAATAAACATCTTAAATATTAATGATAAAATGCTTTAAGATTCAACTAAGAAATATTTAACCAAAAAAGGTTATAAGGTGTAAATTACATGAGAATTTGGTATGCAGATATAACCTACTTCCCTAACCATTCCAAATACATGTTTAAGTTGATCTTAAATGAATAAACTTATATCATATAATGACATGATTGATCTTAATATTATGAAGGTGTGTTCATTAGATATTTTCTTATTTCAGCCTTAGC
The DNA here is from genome assembly GCA_018340775.1 of Taxus wallichiana var. yunnanensis. Classification (NCBI taxonomy): domain Eukaryota; kingdom Viridiplantae; phylum Streptophyta; class Pinopsida; order Cupressales; family Taxaceae; genus Taxus; species Taxus wallichiana. The sequence goes on from CM031233.1 coordinate 369,209,026, forward strand.
TTAAAACAAGCTTATTTAAAACCTTTACTTTAGACTTCATAATGATGAATTCTAAATCCCTTTAGTTCCCTTTTTAATCATTCAATATTTTGATTAAAGAAATCTGCCTAAGGAAGAACACAATCAACCATTCTCATAATATATTCATAACACTTAACAAGATCTCAAATAAATCTCTATGATTGATTTCAAGGAAAATATCCTTTTTCCTTTATCAAGGGCTAATGTCAAATTATGAAAAATATCTCATATGATTTAAATACAACTAAGAATTTCATAATCATATATATATAATTCATTCATAATCCCTTTCTATTATTTAAGGATCTACTCAAGAGTATCAACTATTAGTTGCATCTCTTTTATGTGTAATGAATCAACTAATGTTTCTGATACTTAATCCAAGATTCTTATATATGATAAGAACTATCAAGTTCTTAATCCCATAACACTTAAATACTTATCTTCCCCTTCATTAATGATATTACTTAATAATACATCCCAATTTATGCCAATGAAGGTATCATAATAAAGTAGTAATCAACAATCATCAAACCATTTATTTATCAAAAAGGGAGTGATCCATTCACTGAATACATAAATATTTCAGGGATTACAAAGTGTCATTACAATAATATAAAACTAGTTTTATTACATCTTCCTTTTCGATAAAAATACATCTCATGTAATGTCACTACATAATCATCAAAATAAAGAGACAATTTCTTTAGTAAGAAAGTTGTAACTTTCTATATGTCTTTCTCCTTTCATCTTTTACAAAATCCATCTACAAAATTGTTAGCATGAGTCATTTCATATGAAATGAGCATGATAAACACTATAACATTAAAACATTGTGATTTTATCTAACTGTTTCATAAAAGGAACCTGTTATTTATGAAACAATTTGAAATCACAAAGAAGATTAATAGAAATGATTTCCCAAAAGATCACAAACTAAGAAGGAGAGAGAAAGATAATGGAAAATATAAATATTGTATAAGCAAGAAATAATTAAATCATCATAATTAATTCTATTTCACATCCATACAAACTCATTACAACATGTTATAAATCAAAATAAAAGTATTAAAGAAAGGATAAATTCATATTTCCAAACCTAACCTTATCTTCTCAGTCAAGTTTCCAAATTAAGTTCCTAAACTCAACCTATTTTAACTTTACAAGAAGAAGTACAAGGATATATAAAATTACCTTTCTATAATAAATACACTGTGTTGTTATTCAAAAGTTAACAACCTGATTAGTAACTAAAAATAATAAGCCAAAAATATAAATACATTCCATCAAACAATATTAACTATATCAGGCTTAGTACAAAGTCTAAAAATTAGGTTGATCAAGAATAAGTCTCAACATTCTAGGTAAGGAAGGTTTAACCAACTAAGATTAAAAACAAGACCAACATAACTTACTGTAAAATTTCACTGCAAACCATAATTTATTTTAGAGTTAGGATCCTAAGTGATCAATACATAACAAATATTTAGGCTTCCCAAAACATCAACATCTGAAAAAGGTTTCCTAAAGGATTTCATTCCAACCCAAGTTTAAAAATCAATACTACAGTCATAGATAATGCTGAGTAGATCCTTATATATCATTAACAACATAATTATATACTAATGCTAATGTAAAATACATAACAATCAATTTTTGGATTTATAAAAATCACAATTTTATAAAATAATAGAATGTATATTAATGAAAGGATTCAAATAATGAATGAAACAATCAAACAACAAATAACACAAAGGAATGTCTTACAAAGGCTCATCAAATTCATGGTCATGAAGACAATAAACAAACTCAAGGATTCAAGATAATATAAATTGCACAAAAAAAAGGAATACCATTATACACCCATGTAGACCCAAGTTCCACAACTCAAAAATTGGAATCAATTCTCTTAAAAGAGAGTCCATTAATTGAATAATACTTCCCTCATTAAAAGAAAACATAGTTTACCTAGACCACAACAACATTACCTTTTGTTTAATTTAATATAAAGTTTAGAAAAATCAACCCAACATTTCCTCCTCTTGTAGGGTAACCCAGAATGGGTTTAAGTTCTAAGAAGACTCGGTGACTAAGAAGAAAGAGAAACAAATAACAATCTAAGTTCAAAACTAGTCAACGAAATAAATTTCCATCATCTAAACAACCTTCCATCAAAAAAATCTCAACAACAATCAATAATATTTACAAACTTTCCAAGATCAAAAATATCGAAAAAAACCAAAATCCTAGAGCGGGTTTACAAAAATAAGAAGTAAACGTAATGGAACAGAACCAAAAACATTCCACATACATACTTCCCTTTTCAACTTCCATCAAAAAATACTTCCATTCATACAAGGTTCAACAAAGGAGCAAAGATGATATAGTTTCAAACTCCAGTGAGTATTCATATACTCCTAACCTAAATGGTAATAAAAGTAAGATTCAAGAAAGTAAAGACATAAATATTTGTTGACCCCAATATTGTTGGGTTCAACTATTATCAAAAAGGAAACTGGCCCAACATGAAGAACACAATGATTCTCTTAAAACTAAGTCGTAAATCTTAAACCACCAAAGAGAAGTATCCTAAACTATAAAACTTCAATCATAATGATAAGGAAAACATTCTAATCGAGAATCTACATATTCCAACCAAAAACTAGGCTACTATTAATGTATATTCAACCTTCAGTCTAGATAATCATTCAACAAAGAACAAAATAGATCCATTCTATTTCCAAAGAAGGTTCTACTACAAATAATCTATTAAAAACTACAACTAATACAACCCAAAATTTGTATTCCACACAAAAAAAAATCATTATGCATCCAAAGGAATCAAGCCAAAATAAATTGAAGTAAAGAAGGAAACTCAAAACTAGAACCAAAAGTTTCCAAAAGAGTAGAGTTCTTTTAATGAAGACATTTAAATAAAAGTAGAAGACTTAAAGAGATAGGGCCTATCATGCTTGATAGAGCTCATGTCTTATATTATTTGATGTAAATATTTAAGAAGATCCTTGAAATAAATATTTTCTCAAAAAACACCAACAACCATATTTGAAACCTTCTTTTCCTTCTTCTTATAGCTTCTTAGTAATATTTCCGTTACCATCACTACCATGCAAGGAAAAATAAGCATGCAAGATTCAAACTGGGTTTGAAATGAAAAACCACATGCAGAGCTAAAAGCTCACAAAAACCAAATGAACAATGCAAAACTGAAAAACCATTATTTCTTCCAACTTCCCCTACTTCCTAGGTAGTTTTTTGTAATTGCCAAGAACAATAAATTCAAACAAGACTAATAGTTCTTCCTTATCTCTCCGCCTCTGCCAACTCATGTTTGGCCATTACCAAATTTGAAATCCATGTAACTAACACTTTAACAGAGGTGCCAACTCAGCCTCTTACTATCCTTCATGCACTCACCAAATTTGGCAGTAACAAAGAGTTTAAATCCCATTACATCCCCATAAATACTTAGAGGTTAGTGCCACCGACATCCCATAGTATGTCATCCATGCCTTCCCCTTAGGTTAGTCAAGTATTAGGTTAGGTTCATAACATTAGGTTAGAAACCAACTTAGGTCCTTAGGTTAAAGTTTATTAGTTTATTCTTAGGTTTTTCCCTTTTTAATAAAAAATCCTCATTAATAAAATAACCTAGTAACTTAGGATAAGCTTACAACTTAGGAACATAGATTTAATTAGGTTCCTTTAGAAATAGCTAAAAATTGTAAATTAAAACTTACCAAAAGAAGAATTAGAATGACGTTCAAGGATCACATAAGAAGGACATGAACAACAGAGGTTACCGGTGATCCCAAGACAACCTGGGTTCATAAATCCATTATTCTTCCCAGCTCGGTCAAGATGACCTCAACATCATGAAATTGAAAGCATGCCTTAGATCAATGAAATTGATCTAAGGTATAGCTATCCTACATCGAGATTATGAAGACTAAAGCACAAGTTCAAGTGCAATAAAGACTATGAACTAGTTTAAACTGAATCAATTTCTTATTTCCACATGCAGTGAATCATTCAACATAAGAAGGAATGAAATAATTCATTTTAAATTCAGCATAGACATGGCATAGTTGTATCTATTTCCAGAAGATAACATATTATCCACAACAAACATGATTACTTAGTTCAGAAGATTACTTTGTCTTTAGACAACAAACACATATCAACGTTTGCAACTTTGAGTACAAAAGTCATCATAGATATCAACCATGTTAGAGGAATTACATACCTCTCTTCTAAAAAGAATCATCATCTTGATGATTAAATAGTCCATATTTTACAAGAAAAAAAAACATAATTATAGTTATTTTATCCATAAGTTCTTAAACGAAACCTAGATTTGAGAAATTCAAATTTTTGTAATTTATTCCAAAATTAAAATAGTTGTTCCAGTACTAATAAAATATAGTACCTTCCCAAAAATCGCAGAATTATTGATAGATTAAAAAAAAGTCTTTAATTATTTTCAATCATCATAACTAATTATGTTCAAATAAATGAGGAAATAAATTTTCATGTCCTCAAGGTTTTCCCATGTTGCACTTTCTTCATTAAACTAGTCCCACTAAACCTTGCATTGACTAATTTCACAATTTTTTAAGTGCAACTGGCAAGTTTTCAACACTCTTATGGGTTCAATCATGATTATTCCTAGGTCTTGGACCTGTAAGGAATCCTAATTTAACACATGTGATAAATCTAAAATGTATTTCTTAAGAAAATAAATATGGAAAACATCATGCATTTGTGACAAAGTAGGAGGTAATGCTAAACGATAAGCTACAAGGTTGATTACTTCAACAATCTTGAAAGGTCCCACAAAACAAGGTGATAGTTTGGCTGCCTTGCTAAATATTATAGAGATATTTTTAGGCTTAACACGTAAAAAGACCTTTTCACCAAGTTCAAATTTCTTATTGATCCTTTTCAGATCTGCATAACTTTTTTGTTTATCTGTAACTTATTTTAATCATTCACAAATAATTTTAAATTTTTGTTCCATTTCAATAAGTATTTTAGGTCCAATTATCTCTCTATCTTCAATGCTATCCAAATTAACTGGAGTTCTACATTTTCTTCCATACAATTCTTCAAAAGGTACCATTTTCAAAGAGGCATGATATGTATTATTGTAAGAAAATTCAACTAAAGGAAGGTATTATTCCCATTTGTACTATTGATCCATGTAGTACATTCATAACATATCTTCCAAAACCTGATTAACTCTCTCAGTTTGACCATCTATTTCGAATGGTATGTGGAACTAAAATTTAGTTTTGTTCCTAAGGTTGTATTTAGTGTTTTCCAATAACAAGATGTCATTCTAGGGTCCCTATCAGATATAATCAATTCAGGTACTCTATGTAATCTAAAAATATAATGCACAATTTTTTTTGCTAATATAGGTGAATCATCGTTAAGATTACCAACGATAAAATGTGCTACTTTTGTCGGGGTAATCAAGAGATTCGGAGGTGGAGGAGTCATCATGAGATCACAGAGGCTACTTTGTTGCTAGACTTTCTAGGAAAATGGGTAGGCATACTAATCATTACTCGAAGCTCTTGCTACTCTATGGGGAATAAGAGTAGTCGAGAGATTGTAATATTCTGAATATTATTATTGAGGGTGATTCTTCGAACATCATCAATCTCTTAAACAATAAGCAACCCCAGGTTGGTCAATTAGATATTTTATTATTGAAGTCTACCGATATATGCAAGAGTTTTGAAAACGTTAAAATTAACCACACCTATCGGGAAGGCAATAGGGTTCGCAGATGGTTTGGCAAAATTTGGGGTGAACAATACTTTTCAAACTTGGATAAGGGGGACATTCTTCCCACTCAAGTTAATAAAGACATCATCAATTATTTACATGGATTGGAAGGTAATCACTAATGGCTGTAATGTTGATGCTAAGGAGCAGATTTTTAAGTACAGAATGATGACATCATCTAAGATTTGTGAGATTTGTGATGATTTTTGTGAACTAGGTAGTCATCATTACTTTTCATAAGGAGAATGCTAAGGAGTGGGTCAGTAATTACAAATTCAGGTCTAATAATTACTTCTTTTATCACGAATGGGAGAGATTCAAAAACAAAGCTAAGACTGATACGCATAGTGCTAAAACTTTTACCGTTACAGGAAAAGTCACTAGAAAAATGGGGGTCCGCCTTGCAAGAAAGAACCCACCCATAATCCCACATGGAAAGAGGATGCAGGGCTCTGGAACTATCTTCAAATTGGGGGTCTGGTAAATTTTATTAAAAGAATACAAGTTTTTGATTAGGATATTTCTATTAAATTTGTGTAGGGATTGGAAAAATCGGGTAGTTAATTACAACAACATTGAGGTTGAGATTACAGAGGAGCTTATAGCTCGTGTCACGGGGGCTCAACCTTGATGGAACCAAATTATTTAACAAGAAGGCGAGATAAGAGAGGTGGAGGCAAAGAAATTCCTGGATGAAGGGGAAAATCTTGAATTTGTGACAAAAAGCATCAAGTTGAATTTCGATTCTCGAATTTGCTTTAAGCTCACGGGATGGTTGTTAGGTATGTAACTCTTGAGGGTAGATTTTTTACTATTCCTCAAAAACATTTGATCTTTCTTAAGCACTTTCGTAGAAACATAATCATCAGCTTCCCTCACTACTTGATAAACTCAGCTGGAGAAATCCATTCGGGAAGTGCAAAATCATACTAGGGCAGTTCCACTCCATCAAGGGCTAATTCTTCTTATCCACCGCCACTGCTCAACCTGTCCCTACTTGGATTCTGCTCCTCCCTCTCCCTTCATTCCTCCCCCTACCCCTACTACCTCCATTCCCCCTAGCTCAAAAGGAAGATTGACATTGCTTCGTCTAGCAAGAAAAGGAAGGGTATGAAAAATAAGGTCTCTACTTCTCAGAGGGTCCTTAGAAGCCACAAAGACCTCGAGCTTGCCAAGATCCTCTTGCACATAAGCCATTTGGTGGAGGATCCTAAGAAGAAGGATCTGATGGTCGAGTGGGTAGGATGGAAAAGTAAATCCAAGAGCTTAAGAGTGTTATCGGAAATATGGAAAAAGCTAAGGGAAAAGGGAAACTTCAAGACGATGATGAGGAGGGTGTTATTGTTGAAGTCTTCAAGAAGCTACAATATTTGGATGGAAGGATGGGAAATGTAAAAATCCATAATGACTGCATCCTATCTGCACTTAAAAGCATATACAATTTCATCGAACAACATGTTCATAGTGTGTGCAGTCTCAGCAGGATTACTGAGGACACTTGGGGCCCCAAGGAGAAAAGAGATATGGCAATTACTCAAGCAGATTTGAAAGACCCTTCTCAAGCCACAACCATTACCTTCTTTATCTCGCTTCAAGCGATCAAAACTAAGATTGACTGGGCTATCAAGTGATGTAGTGCTATCTATTGTTTCTTGTCTGCAAAGTTACTTTTGACTAATGGTTTTGGTGCTATTTTTTGGTTGAGATATTTTGTGATCGATATCTCTTGTTTGTTTTTTGATCTCTTCATTCTTTTTTTGGATCATGGTATGTCTTGATCCTTTTCTATAACTTTGATGTATTATCCGGTTGTTGAGCCCTCTAGCGTTGGTTGTTTCTTCCGCTTTTGATATCTAGCTTTTGAGCCCATTTGTAAATAGGGTATAGTCCCTTCAAAACTATTTACCCTTAATAGAAAAAAAAAAAAACTAAAATAACATCATGTTTATTTCTTAACATAGGCAGACCCCTGAACAAAATCCATACTAATTACCTACCACTTATATTGCGGTATGCTATGAGGATATAATAAACTAGTTGGGTGCATATGCTCAGCCTTAACATGTTGACATTCTAAGTAGTGTGAAACAAAATCAGTTATGTCTTTCTTCATCCCTTTCCAAAAATATTGTTGTTTTACATCAGCAAGCATTTTTGTAATACCAGGATGTCCTGAGTAAGGTGAATTATGAAATTCCATCATTAAATTTTTCCTTAACTCATTTCCCAAAGGTACATACACCGATTTTCATATCTCAAAATCCCTTCGTTATCGAAGTTAAAACCTTTATATCTTACATCATTCGGATCTGCAACAATTGTTGTTTTTACCTATTAAAAGTAAAAATTAGATTCCATGGTACTTTTTACTTCATCCTTAAACTAAGTTCTCAAAGTTATAAGTGCATAATTATGTTTCAACTTAGTGCATATTCCACTCAATTTTATTTTCCTTTAATGTAAATTATGTCAAAATCATATTATGACCAAAACACTAACAATCTTTGGTGTCTTACATTCATATTTAGCTAAGTGAAAAAATACTTCAGCCCAAGATGATCGATATTTAATTCAAAAGGCCTTCATTAAAGATAATGTCTCCATACTTGAAGTGCATGAACTATGGTAAAAGCTCTAGGTCATGGGGAGAATAATTCAACTCATGTAACTTGAGTTTTCTTCTCTCATATGTTATAACATGATCATTTTGTAATAGAATACCTCCGATTCCTTCAATGGAAGCATTTGTAACTACTGTAAAGTTTCCATTTGGATATGGTAAAACCAAAATAGGTGTAGATGTTAACTAATCTTAAGAGTTTTAAATTTTGATTCACATTTATCACTCCACACAAACTTCTTGTCTTTCTTTTGAAATGGAGTTATTAGAGTAATTCCTTTTGAAAAGTCCTTAACAAAATTTCTAGTAACTAGCAAGCCCCATGAATCTTCTAAATCCATGTAGATTTTTAGGTGCAGGACACTCAGTTATGGCAATAAACTTTGATGGATCAAATGATATTCCATCCTTACTTATGACATGTCCTAAATAGTGCACTTATGTTTCATAGAAAGAACATTTGGACAACTTACCATACAATCTCCTCTTTCTTAAGATTTCAAGTACTATTTTCAAATGCTCTTGATGCTCATCATTGCTTTGAGAATAGATAATAATATTGTCCAAGAATAAAAGTACAAACTTGTCCAGGTACTCTTGAAAGATATTATTCATTAAATTCATAAAAGCAATAGGTGCATTTGTCAAACCAAAAGGTAAAACTATAAATTTGTAATGTCCATACCTTGTTCTAAAGGTTGTTTTATGAATATCTTCATATTTGATTCTTAACTAGTGATATCTAGAATGAAGATCTATCTAAGAATATATTGATGCACCACACATCTGATCAAACAAATCATCCATTCTAGGAAGTGGAAATATGTTTTTGATTGTTTCTTTGTTTAACATCATATAATAAATAAAAGTTTGTGTTCCATCTTTCTTTTTCAAAAACATTACCAATGCTCCCCAAGGTGAGACACTCAGTCTTATAAAACCCTTAGACAATAGTTCTTGTAACTATACATTAAGCTCTACTAGTTCAATGGTATTCATTCGATAAGGTTCCTTGGAAATAGGCTCAGTTCTGGTTTGATTTCAATTGTGAAGTCAAATTCTCATTTGGGTGGAAGACTGAGTAGTTCTTCTAGAAACACATCGCTGAAATCTCTTAACAAAGGAAATGTTTCCAAAAGATCACTATCCCTTCATTTGTTTCAGTAATTTTTTCTGCATATAAAGTGCAACCTTTATTTTGGCCTTTTAAGTTGCATAGCTGACAATTTTCTAACTGAAATTTCTCATTTTACCCCTTGGATGTATGTTGTTTTCTGCAAATCATCAAGACAACTAATGTGTTTTTCAAAATAATCAACTTTTTCTTTATGATCAACAAGCTAATTAACACCTATTATGACATCATATGACCCCAAAGGAGAAACATAAAGATCTACTTCAGTGGAAAAACTAGGTAATTCTAGGATTACTCCAAAAAGACATTTACTAACAATATGGACAACATTATTTCCATAATGTACAGTCTAAGATTTTTCCATTATTCCATATTTTATTTTTAGTTTTGTAGCTAATTTACTAGAAATAAAGCATTAAGTAGCTCTAGTATCAAAAATTATAGTAACATGCATACCAAATAATTTACCTGGCACTTCTATGGGTGTAACTTGCTTTTCAACTTGTTTATCAACTACTGCAGCATGTATCTTATGTTATTGATTGTTGTCATCTTTCTTTAGAGGGCATTGATTTGCATAGTGATCCTTACCATAGTTGAAACAACCCCCTACAGGTCCTCTTTTTGGTTCAAATTTATTTCTAGCCCTAAAATTATTGTTCTATCCTCCATAGGACTTTTGTCCATTGTTATTATTCTTTACAAAGTTATTTCAAATGTTTGCAACATGTTTATTTGCTGTTGTTTTCTTATTATTATCAGCTACAAACTTATTTTTAGCACCAAAATTTTTCCATGCCCCCTTTTTGGGTGCAAGAGATGAAGAAGAATTAGGAATTTTCTTATGGTTCTCTTCCTTATGGGAAGAAATTGCTTTTAATTTCTATTCCTCTTTGAATGAATTTTTCTACAACCCCTTCCATGGTGGTTGGGTTGTGAACATATAATTCACCCCTATGATAGGTTTTGATCCCATAATAAATTTACGTATCCGAACTTCTCATTAGTTTGATATTGAGGTACATACTTAAGAAGTTTGGTAAACCTCTCCCAATACTCTGTTACAATTAATTTTCCCTAAATTAAATTATGAAATTTAGTCATCTTCTTATCATAATAGAGTTGTGGCAGCCAACGTTGCCTAAAATAGCTCTTAAACTGATCCCAAGTGATGCTTGATTCATCAATGTTTAATTCATCCTTATGGCTATCCCACCAAGAGGATGCCTCATGGGAAAGTTGATAAGCTCCCCATACTACTTTTTTTTCCTTAGAGAAGTTCCTTATTGTAAAGTACTTCTCTATATTTTGTTTAGCCATTTCTTAACTCAATCCCCATCGTAGTGTCATCAAAATTTGGTGGACTTATCCTCTTTATGTCATTTGTAAGTTCAACTACAAATATTACCTTTTTATTTTTATTTTGATTGGGTACATTTGCATTTGTATTTAAAACATTGTTATCTACTACATTATTATTATAACGTCCAAATTTCTAACATTGGTGTTGTCCCTAGAGGTGGTTGATTGTTATTACCAGTATCTTCTTCCTCCTCATTACCCATAACTTATTGTTCAAGTACAACCATATGATCTCTTGTGTCCAACAAGGAAACAAGAATCATCAAGTTTTTGTGTGGTATCTTCCTCTCCACTTAGAGGTGGGTTATTTTTAGTACTTCCCCTTGTTTTAACCATTTTTGTTAACAAGAAAATTAAGTTTTTATCAGATATGGACTCAATAGGTCTAAGAGCTGCAACCTTCAGCTTTGATACCAAGATGTAACATTCCCATTTTAAACTTAGAAAGAAGGGAATTTTTTTATCTTACATAATGTTCTTTTTCTAAATTAATACAATTTAGAACACACATTCCAATTCCAATCCATCTCATAACAAAAACCATATGCAGTTGTAAATGACTCGGTGAAACATTGATCTCTCATTCCATGACTCGGTATTAAACCAATCTCTCATGTTAACTTAATAATGTGTATACTAGGTATAATTGGTTCCTTTACCATTTTAGGGGTACCCAAGTGTTTTGTCTAAGAGGCCTATCTAAATATTTTTATCGATATTCATCTGAAATCCTACATCTTAGACTAGGTGACATAGGACAACACAACCAACAGCTTACGATACTTTGACCAAAGTTTTTAAACATGTTTAACATGTTTACATTCCTAGAAAACATACTTGTCAAAAGGAATATGTCCCTCACCACACTTGTTTTATTATCTAGAAAGGTCTTTCCGACTTCCATCAATTAAATGATTAAGGTTTCACACTAGATAAGGGAAGCAACATGCACTAGTGTGGAAGACTACTTGTGGTGACTAAGGATACATAGACATACTCAATCAAATTACATCGATTGGGTGTGTCTAGTTACCCTAATTCAACATGAGTTGACCTCAACACTAGATCATGTTTCTATTCCTATTTAGGTAGAACTATGATCCAATATTACACTTATGTTAATCGAGTTAATCAAACTAAGTGGGGTGTTGAGGCATAACATGATGCATCATAGTATCCTCGTAATGACCCCTGTCATTATGAAGTTACTGTGTTCCGCAGTTGCTATGTTCCAACATCCAACTGAGTTTCCTCAACTGGACTAACATACTTAAGATTATAATATTACTAACCCATTTAATCATTGTCTTAAAGATTAATGATAACAATGCTTTAATATTCAACTAAGCATCATTTAACCTAAAAATGTTACAAGGTGTAAATTACATGAGAATTTGGTATACAGATATAACCCGCTTTCCTAACCATTCTAAATACATGTTTAAGTTGATATTAAACAAATCAACTTATATCATATAATGACATGATTGATCTTAATGTTATGAAGGTGTGTTCATTTTTCTTATTTCAGCCTTAGCTTAAAACAAGATTATTTAAAACCTTTACTTTAGACTTCATAATGATGAAGTCTAAATCCCTTTAGTTCCCTTTTAAGCATTCAATATTTTTATTAAAGAAATATGCCTAAGGAAGAACACAATAACCATTCTCATAATATATTCATAACACTTTACAAGATCTCAAATAAATCTCTATGATTGATTTCAAGGAAAATATCCTTTTTCCTTTATCAAGGACTAATGTCCAATTATGAAAACAAATCACATATGTTTTAAATACAACCAATAATTTCATACACATATATATAATTCAATCATAATCCCTTTTTATTATTTAAGGATCTACTCAAGAGTATCAACTATTAGTTACATCTCTTTTATGTGTAATGAATCAACTAATATTTTGATCCTTAATCCAAGAGTCTTATATATGATAAGAACTATCAATTTTATTAATCCCATAACACTTAAATACCTATTTTCCCCTTCATTAATGATATTACTTAATAATACATCCCAATTTATGCCAATGAAGGTATCACAATAAAGTAGTAATCAACAATCATCAACCATTTATTTATCAAAAAGGGAGTGATCCATTCACTTGAATATAGAAATATTTTAGGGATTACAAAGTGTCATTACAACAATATAAAAATAGTTTTATTACATCTTCCTTTTCGAAAAAATTACATCTCAAGTAATGTCACTACATAATCATCAAAATAAAGAGACAATTTCTTTAGTAAAATAGATGTAACTTTCTATATGTCTTTCTCCTTTCATCTTTTACGAAATCCATCTACAAAATTGTTAGCATGAGTCAATTCATATGAACTGAGCATGATAAGCACTATAACATTAAAACATTGTGATTTTATCTAATTGTTTCATAAAAGAAACCTGTTATTTATGAAACAGTTTCAAAATCACAAAAGAAGATTAACAGAAAGACTTTCCCAAAAGATCACAAACTAAGAAGGAGAGAGAAAGATTATGGAATCTATAAATACTGTATAAGCAAGAACTAATTAAATCATCATAATTAATTCTATTTCACATCCATATAAACTCATTACATTATGTTATAAATCAAAACAATAGTATTAAAGAAAGGAGAAATTCATATTTCCAAACCTAACTTTATCTTCTCATTCAAGTTTCCAAATTAAGTTCCTCAACTCAACCTATTCTGACTTTACAAGAAGAAGTACAAGGATATACAAAATTACCTTTCTGTAATAAATATATTGTGTTGTTATTCAAAAGTTAACAACCTAATTAGTAACTAAAAAGACCAACCAAAAATCTAAATACATTCCATCAAAAATATTTACTATATCAGGCTCAAGATCTGAGTCTAAAAATTAGGTTTATCAAGAATAAGTCTCCACATCCATGTAAGGAAGGTTTAACCAAGTAAGATTTTAAAAAATAATAATATAACTTAATGTAAAAGTTCACTACAATCCTGAATTCATTTCAGAGTTAGGATCCTAAGTGAGTGATACATAACAAATATTAGGCTTCCAAAACATAAACATCTAAAAAGGTTCCCTATAGGATTTCTTTCCAACCTAAGTTTAGAAATTAATATTATAGTCATAAATAATGCTAAGTAGACCATTATATACCATTAAAAACATAATTATATTCCAATGCTAATGTCAAATACATAATAGTCAAGTTCAAGCTTTATAAATGATCACAATCTTATCTAAGTAATGGAACACATCTTAATGAAAGGATTCAAATAATGAATGAAAAAATCAAACAATAGACAACATAAAGGAACATCTTAGAAGAGGCTCATCATAGTCATGGTCATGAAGACAACATACTAACTCAAGGATTCAAGACAATATAAACTTAGACAAAAAAGGAATATATATACACCCATGTAGACCCAAGTTCCATAACTCAAAAATGGGAATCAATCCTATTAAAAGAGATTCCATTACTTGATTAATACTTCCCTCATTGGAAGAAAACATATTTTACCTAGACCAAAACAACATTAAACCTTTTATTTCATTTAATATAAATTTTAGAAAAATCAACCCAATGTTTCCTCCTCTTGTAGGGTAACCCAGAATGGGTTTGAGTTCTAAGAAGACTCAATGACTAACAAGAAAGAGAAAAAATAATATTCTAATTTCAAAAGTTTTCACGAAATAAAATTCCATCATCCAAACAACCTCCCACCGAAAAAATCTCATCAATAGTCAATAATATTTACAAACTTTCCAAGATCAAAAATATCTGCTAAGGAAACCAAAAGCCTAGAGTAGGTTTACAAAAATAAGAATTAAACACACAGAACATAACCAAAAACATTCCATAGACATACTTCCCTATTCAACTTCCATAAAAAAATACTTCCATTAATACAAGGTTCAACAAAGGAGAAAAGATGATACAATTTCAAACTCAAGGTGAGTATTCATATACTCCTAACCCAAAGGTAACAACAAAAAGATTCAAGAAAGTACATACATGAATTTTTGTCAACCAATATTGTTGGGTTTAACTATTATAAAAAAGGAAACCGACCCAACATGAAGAACACAAAGATTCTCTTGAAACTAAGTCATAAATCTTAAACTTCCAAAGTGAAGTATCCTAAACTATTAAACTTCAATCATAATGATAAGGCAAACATTCTAATCGATAATATATAGATTCCATCCAAAAATAAGGATACTATTAATGTATATTCAACCTTCAGTCTAGATAATCATTCAAAAGAGAATAAAAAAGATCCATTCTATTTCCAAACAAGGTTCTAATGCAAATAATATAATCACAACTACAACTAATACAACCTAGAATTCATATTCCACACAACACAAAAATCATTATGCATCCAAATGAATCAAGCCAAAACACCATTGAAGCAAAGAAGGAAACACAAAACCCAGAACCAAAATTTTCTAAAATAGTAAAGTTCTTTTAATGAGACATTTAAATAAAAGTATAAGACTTAAAGAGAGGGCCTATCATGCCTAATAGAACTCATGTCTTTTATTCTTTATGTAAATCTTCAAGCAGAGCCTCCAAATAATTTTTTTCATGAAAAATGCCAAAAAATAGATCTGAAACCTTCTTTTCCTTCTTCTTATAGATTTTCAATAATATTTATATTACCATCACCACCATGCAAGGAAAAATAAGCATGTAAGATTCAAA
The DNA here is from genome assembly GCA_018340775.1 of Taxus wallichiana var. yunnanensis. Lineage (NCBI taxonomy): Eukaryota > Viridiplantae > Streptophyta > Pinopsida > Cupressales > Taxaceae > Taxus > Taxus wallichiana. The sequence goes on from CM031233.1 coordinate 369,224,687, forward strand.
CTTGGGGTTGAATTGAAAAACCACATGTAGAGCTAAAATCTCAGAAAAACAAAATGAAAAGTGCAAAACTGAAAACCATTCTTTCTTCCGAATTCCCCTACTTCTGAGGAAGTTTTTTGTAATTTCCAAGAACAATAAATACAAACATGACTGACAGTCCTTCCTTATCTCTCTACCTCCACCAAACTCATGTTTGGCCATTACCGAATTTTAAATCCATGTAACTAACACTTTAGCAGAGGTTCAACTCAACCTCTTACTATCCTTCATGCACTCACCAAATTTGGTGGCAACAGAGAGTTTAAAGCCCTCTAAATCCTCATAAATACTTAGAGGTTAGTGTCACCTACATCCCATAGTATGTCATCCATGCCTTCCCCTTAGGTAAGTCCAAATCTTATGTTAGGTTCATAACATTAGGTTAGAAACCAACTTAGGTCCTTAGGTTAAATTTTATTAGTTTAGTCTTAGGTTTTTCCCTTTTTAATAAACAATCCTCATTAATAAAAGAACCTAGTAACTTAGGATAAGATTACAACTTAGGAACATATATTTAATTAGGTTACTTTATAAATAGATAAAAATTTTAAATTAAAACTTACCAAAAGAAGAATCAGGAATGACATTCAAGGATAACATAAAAAGGATGAGAGGAGCAAAGGTTACCAGTGATCCCAAGATAGCTTGGGTTCAAAAATTCCTTATTCTTCTCCTATCTTGGTCAAGATAACCTCAATGTCATGAAATTGAAAGCATGCCTTGGATCAGTGAAATTAATCCAAGATATAGCTATCATGCATAAGATATTATGAAGACTGAAGCATAAGTTCAATAGTAATAAAGACTATGAACTAGTTTAAATTGAATCAATTTCTTATTTCCACATGCAGTGAATTATTTAGCATAGAAATGGAAGAGTTATATCTATTTCAAGAAGATAACATATTATATACAAAAAACATGATTACTTAGTTCACAAGAGTACATCATCTTGAGACAAGAATCACATATCAATGTTTGCTACTTCGAGTGCAAAGTCATCATAGATATCAACCATGTTAGAGGCATTACATGGGATATCTTATATCAATATGGGGATGTACCTAGGACCAAGAAAATGATAAGTTGGAATCTACATTGTCATGCAAAGGAGCCCGAGTTTGATGTCAATGATCATGCAATTGAGATCATCCATTTGAAGAAGATGAAAGTGAAAAATTATAAAGTGGTGGATCCAAGCCACCTTATAGATGAGCAGGTGTGAAACATCTCGTAGAATATGTCATCAAAAGTTATAAGACAAAGCTTAGATACAAGATCAATTGTTCGGACCTTGGTCACAAATCAAAAAGGAAGTAAAAAGAGATATAAAAGAGATGGTTTGAAGGGTGAATAGGTGTGGAAAAAGGAAACATATGATCAAGCTAGCGCCTTGGTTAAGAAAGTATTAGAATAATGTACAACATTGATGAGCCAAGCCAAGATGGATTATAACGATGAAATGGAGTATTTGGAAGACTTGGTGGGGATGTTTCTAGTCAACATCAAGGATGACGTGAGACACATGGCTAAGGAGTTTGCAAAGGAGAAGGAAAAAATCGATATTGTTGTTGAGGCCTGGATTGCTGAGTTGGAGGACTTACTCACCAAGCTTAAGGAGGAAAATATATTGATGGATAGGGGTTTCAATAGTTGTCAAAAATGTGAGCCCATTATTGATGCATGAGTTGTAGATGAAGAGGACATCCTAAAGGCCTTGTAGGAGAAGGTCCCCAAAAAACAAGATCAAGTGTGCTTAGTTGATAATCAAAACCATAGAGTAGAAGGATAAGATAAAAACCAAGCATGAGAAACTAGAATTTTGGATTGGTGAACTCCAAGATTGTATCGTAGAATGTATGGATGAGTTCGAGGGAGCTTGCGTGGAGCTAGTGGTGGTCATAGAAGAGCTCAAGGGGAAAGTTGAATAGATTACACCAGACAAAATACCCAGTATAGTAGAGGAGGTACTATAAAATGCAATGGCTAAACTAGAGGCATGGATGAAATTACAGGGGAGATAGATGTAGATTTCCTTGAACTCCTCTAGTTAAAAATATAGAATGTTGGAACATACAACATTTTTTCCTTAGTCAATTTTGGATTGATGGAATTTTAAACAACATGGAGAATTTTTGAAGACGATAATCAAACTAGTGTGGGGTAATGTTGAGCCCCTAAGAAAATAAGTACTCGAGGCATGAAGGATTTATCATGAATTATATTGGTTAATGCTTACATTGTTTGTTAGTCAAATGCATTTGTTACACCTGTATAATTATAAATGGGTCATTTGTTACCTATTTTATATGAGGTTGTTTTTCCTACCTCCATGGCTATTTAATAGCCATTTTATTGTGTTGGAATATATTATATAATATTTATAATTATTATGTTTATTATGTTGTGAAAACTAATCCAAATCTATGATTGGGTATCAAAGCAATGTGATTTATGTGAGAGGCATTGTTCACACTTTGTAATTGTCCCATCCGATGAGCATATTATTGTTTTGGTTTTAGAATAGCTACAGAACTAGGTTTTTGTGATGTTGTCTACATAGATCTGAATTTTTGCAGACTATATTCCTCATATTTGTCACCATGAGAGTCCCCTTAGAAGTGATTTAGTCAGGTAAGTATTTATTTTTGGTATGAGAATAGTCCTTAACAATTAAATAGTGTTACTATTCACCATTGCATATTGGATCAAAGGAAGTGTAATGGGAATTCATGTGTTCTAATAAAGGAAAAGGTATTCAAATCAAAGGGAAACAAAAAAAAAGGAATCTCCATAGGAAGCACATGAGACGATAACAACCATAAATGTAAATGCATAGCTAATCATAATAGTATTCAAATCTATGTGATATACAGAGAAATATCAATTATTATGAGAGCATGTTTTAAAATTGAATATTAATTTCTCAAAACTATCATTAATTGAATTTCATTATCCATCACGTTGGAAGCACTTTTTGACATATATGTTGCCTCCCCTCTCTAATGAGTTTGTGCTCTATAAAGGTAGAAAGTTCAAAAATTTCCTACACATCTACAGAAAATTATATTCAAGGTTAGAAAAGGTATACCAATAGATATGTGTATTTGATCTAAAAATATTGTGCATATCCATCCATTTCTCTATCAAAAATATCTTTTTGTTCTCTTATTGAAGATTGGTGTGAAAAGTGAGGTGTAAATAGAAGATATGTAATTTTTTGTTACTAGATCCTCCATGTGCATTTCTTTACCCTGGTAGAAGTGTTCAACAAAGAGGAGACATTTTCTTGATAGCTGGGTAGGTCTTTTTTGGAACTTTTCATTAACTATGCCATGGATCTAGGCCTTTCATGTATTGATTTACAGAGGAGATCTTTATATTCTTGTGAGTTTGTAGAAAAAAAATGATTTGATTTATATTACCAGTTTTTGTGTTGTCTAGTTTGTGATGTGGAATTCGGGGATAATTTTAGTGGCGAATATTCGTAATATGGTGAAAATTTCATTTTAGGAAAATTTGAAAAGGCAATTTTTTCGGAGTGGGTCGGTGTCTTGTTCACCTAAAATTTATAGTATATATATTTTTTGGGGTTGGCTTCGCTTACATTTGAAAAAATATCCTATAAAAACCTAGGTGATTCGTTGGGTAGTATACTACGGTACTACCACAAGTAGCTTACCAAATTACCAATATCGTGAACTTGTATAGTCTTAAGCGCTAGAGATTGATGTTAGCCTATTAGTATTTTAGAGTTAAGCACTAGATGATATTTGTTGATGCGCGATAGGGATATAGTTGATGCAATAAGGAGGTATTGTAGACACGTGACAAGGGGTTTTATTGTTGACGTGCGATAGGGATATAGTTGACACATGATAAAGAGGTATTGCAGATGCGCAACAAGGAGGTATTGCATATGCACAACAAGGGGGTTAGCTATTGATGCATGACATAGATAGTGATAGTTGACATGTTGTTGATGCGTGACAGAGATAGTGATATTTGATGCCTTATTGACATGCGATAGAGATAGTGATAGTTGATGCACTATTGACGTGAGATAGTGATAGTTGACACGTTATTGACATGATAAGGGGGTTTATTATTGACGCATGACAGGGATTGCGATAGTTGATGTGTGACATTAAATTTGACTCTGATGTGATACTTGGTTCTTTTGTTGATGTAGGACTCTATTTAGAATAATGGAAGGTGCTAGTCCTCGAATGCAAAGACCCTAAAAGTAACTAAGAAATCTCAAAAGTCCCTGTTCAAGTATTTTGGAAACTCTGTTGATACAGATATTGAAACTACCAACAACCATATAGATGCCACTAGAAAGAATCAAAATATTGACTGTGTGGAAGGTAATATTGAGGTGGACATGCATTCTGCACAGTATCAAACAAATGACACCTACAATAATATGCCAGATCTTGAAGATATTCTTCCTATTGGGGTGCAACTAGGAGTGCATCAAGATATCACACATACAAATACTCAACAAAATGGAACAAAAATCAAATTCAAATTTTGGTTCACAAAAGAGGAAACCAGGTGATTATGATATTGCTCAAAATTCTACTAAAAAAAGTAAAACATTGAAAATGAACAAGAATATGTGGACCATTGGGGGACATACAAGTTTGATTGGGCAGCCAAATTTATGTTTATCGAACCTATACAATCATCTAATTCAGAAGAGATCCCATCTGAATGTACATGTACAATATGTACATGGAAATTGGGAAAGTAGTAGAAAATGCAAATGAAGATGGACACTATAGAAAAACATTGTGGAAAACAATATTTTACTGTAACGGTGGTGGATGCCTAGAAAATCAAAACAAAGATGGAAAACTAAAAAGAATGCATGCACATTAAATACGCAGTGGATTATGAAGTAGAGCAGAAAAAACGACATCTCATGGAAAAGGGAGGAATGATCACATCGCAAATTGGTAAGATGAATCAAACAAATCTACATGCAAAACTCATACAATTCTCTACTTTATTTCACATACTAAAGAAAGGAAGACCGATTTTGGATTTCCTTGATTTCAAAGTTTTGTATCAATATAATGGAATGACAAACATACCTCAATCTCATTGGTCTTAAAGTAGTGGATGAGAAATGGAAAACTACCTTTCGATGATAGAGAAGGAAGATTAAAAAAAAATGTAAAAAAATAAAATTTTTATCTCTTTCAATTGATGAAGTGACATCAGTCGACAACATTGCATGGGTATGTATCCACATCTATACTTTAGAAAATCATATAAGGACACCTCATTTGTTGGGTGTTATGAAAATGGTTGAAAACTGTAATGCCAAAAACCTACATAAAATAGTTATTTCTCATTTAAAAGATATTGTGGAATGACTGATTATGAAATTGCTAAGAATTTGGTATGCGTGGGAGTAGATGGTGCATCTTTCATGTAGGGTCACCGAACAAGGATGTGTGTTAGATTACAAATAATAGTGGCCCCATATATGCTACCAATTCATTGTATGGCTCACATTATGAATTTAGTGTATAAAATGGTAAGCAATTATGAAAATGTTGCTAAATTAGAAGACCTTATAAGAGAACTTCATGCCTATATGGAATGCAACCCAAAGTGATTTCTTGAGTTCCAAAATTTTCAATTTTAATTATAGATGGAAAAAAACTTTTGAAAGATGTTGAGACTAGATGGATCTCTTTGTATGAACCTGCATGCAAAGTTCGTGAGGAGTATCCTTCGTTGGTTGGTTTCATGCATAAATATCATCATGAAGTTGATAGGGTGAGGGAATTTTGTTCTTGTTTAACTGATTTAGATACATTAATTTCATTGGTTGGTATTCTTCCAATGTTGCAGGAGATCAATACACTAATGAAGCATGCACATGGGAGATTAATCTATATTGTGGATTTTATATGGATGAGAAAAATGGTATGTCAAAGTCTTGATATCTTGTATTGTTCCCAAGATAGTTTTGATACACCTATTTTTGAGAATTGGGAAGCTTTATTAGATCTTAAAAATCCTAGTAACTATTTGAGATTTAATATCCATGATCACCTCTGCATCATTGTTAATGGGAGGGACATACCACTGCACATTTTGTTAAAATGTCAAGATATTACAGGATTGGAATGAGAAGATGTTCCCCGACACGTAATCTCTTTGAGTTTGTTATAGTTGAAACAAGAATAAATCTTAAAAAATTTTCAGAATCCTTATCATCAGAAATTAGAGAATGTTTCTCCAAAGATAAAATTCTTGAAGCCATGGGTGTGATGAATCCTAATTTTTGGAATATTGAAGGTGGTTGTGCTGACTTTGTAAGAAAGCATTTCCATAAATCCATGGGTACAATAATGGAACATTTCACAAAGACTTCAAAGTTCAAGGGTATGGAAATCAAAGGTATACTAAATGCTGATTTATTAAAGTTTCAATCAACAAATTTTGTAACAACAATGAGGAACCAATATAAAAATTTAGATGAACCTTCTAAAAGTGGTGCTATTACAAGGCTATGGTGAGGAATCTATCAAATTTCTATCTTATAAGAAGATATCAGTGAATATTTTAGATTATATGAGTTATGCCAAATAATGATTTTGGGGTCTATGGAGGATTAAACAGGGTTTTTAGTGCATTAGCATTTATAAAATCAAAGCGAGAAACATGTTGGATAAAAATCTTTAAAGTTGCATGAGGTGTTATGTATCTCACTACTCCATGGAAACCTTTCCTTTCAACAGAGAATTTACGCATTGGAATTCCCTTTATGAAAGAATAGGTGTGAATAATACAGCTACAAGTACAATTTTTCCCAACATTGAGAGTGGAATTGGTGAATTGTCACACTCTACAAAAGAAAACATCAAGTTTGAAGAATCTATTGATAATGGATTGTTTCAACTTTAAATAGGTATCTCCTTCACCTTACTTTTATTGTTTGTCACCTTAAATTTTGTTTCAGCTCTTGTTATCATTAAAGATGTTATAGGTATATATATTTACATTTATTTAAATACAATTTTTTTTTTAAAAACGTGGGTTGACATCCATCCGAGGAAGCTGGTACTTCTCGGGACTGAAAATGTCAGGCAACTCACCCATCTATCTACTAATCCATTTCTCGTGTTGATTTTTCTTAAAACAAATATCTAGCACATTACGAGTGATGATTTCATAGCCATCTAAAACACTAGAGGTAACTTAAACCCTATCATATGACCTTTCTTGATTTTTTACAATTATGTTTAATTTATTTTTTATATTTGTAAAATGCTTTGATATATTTTTAAAACTTTGTGGGATAAAATCACACAATTGAATTTTACATAGAGGAATATTTTTCCATATTATACAATTCATAATCCACGATCCATTATACAATTCATCATCCACAATCGTGCTTGAAGCTTAAGCTAAATCTATGTCATATCATATATATCATATCATAATCCTAACACTCCAAATATTATTAAAACAATTATTTATATATTTTAAATTTGTAGAAATGTCTCTATCCTAACACATTCCATTTTTTTTAAAAAAAGTTATCCATTATCATCATTCATCATCATCTATATCCATTCTAATGTCATCATGATCATATCATTACAAGTATAGAGAAGAAGAATTTGAGAACATTTAAATGTCTCTATCGTACAACATTCTAAATTTTCTTAAAACAATTATCCATTATCATCAACCAGATTCCATGATCGTGCTTGAAGCTAAATCTACGTCCACATACAATTCATGATAATCCATATCTATGAGAATGATTCTATTGTAATGTCATCATCCACATATAATGCAATCATCATTACAAGTAGAGAAGAAACATAAACACCATATACAATCTAGAAATTCTATACATAATATATAGGAAGTTATAAAATTAAAGATTATATAGTATTTCAAATTTTCAAAGGCTATCAAATTCAAGTTTCAACTTTCAAATCTAGATAATAAAATTCAAATGCCATGACCATAACATTTAATGTTTCAAATTTTCAAATATAGGTTCAATTTTTCAATTTTCCAAACTCAATAATGAAAATTTTCAACCCTCAATTTTCTATACCCATTTCCACTTCTGTACTCCTTTCGCCAATGGCTTCTCTGCATGTACCCATTTCCCCAATGGAAGAAATAATCCCATAACTTAGGAGATCTTCCAAAACACTATCTAGATTTTTAAAAATTCTTTCTTCTTGCTTTGTCGCATCTCCATGGGACAGTAAATTTGGATCAGTAGCTACCTTAGTTTTGAATAAAATTTGAGGGTTGAAGCCATGCTCTTTAATTATCCACTTTAGTGTATTTTTTGTTTGTTAACCAAAATAATATTTTCCTTCAAATTCCTCACTACAGATAAACTATTCTTTGCGGTTTCCAAGTGAACATGGAAAAACTTTGCTTGACTCTTTAAATTTTCATATTTCAACTGCACAAAAAAATGATGTCAATTCAACATTTACTAAAAAAAGAAAACTTTAAATTAACAAAAAACATTGTTTGAAATTGATAATACTTACGACCGCTCTATCTCTCTTAGCATTTGTAACTACTACCAGATCCTTGTCCTTAGACCATTTGTTAAAATATGATTGGGCCTCAACACTAATATTGTCCAATTTTTTTGATGTATTATCCAAAATTTCATCTTTATAGTTATTGTTATACGTGCAGGTCCCACATCTTACTTGGGTAAGTAAGGATTCCATCTTCGTAGGTTGATTTTGGAATACAACATATAAACTATCCCTTTTCCAATAATTTTCATAACGACTTATTATCTCATTGATAAGTACTTTATCCCTTCTCTCCCATTCTATGAGCTGACTGATATGAGGTAGAATAAACTCATCGACATGGGATTGAAAATCATAACCAATTAAGTTCTCTAAAGGAAAAAGTAACAACTATTCACCATCGTATCTCGATAAAGATGATCTCACTTGGAGAGGTATGGGAGCTTTCAGTTGATTAACTACTACTTGTTTTCGCCTTTATGAGGTCTCGATCCTATTTGTGATAAAATAAATCAAGATTCAAAAAATTAAATGTAAAGTGAAATGTAATTCAATATGGTAAATTATGTTGAAATATAAGTATACATCTTTGGCCTTAAATCATCTCACGTGTATTAAAAAATATAGTTGGGTCATTATTATAAATGCCCAAGTAATATTCATCTAAATTTTATATTATTTAAAACTGATATTCCCGTTACGCTGGGCAAGCCACCAAGTGAGAGGGTTGGAATTCAAAACGAGGAGGAAATGTTTAGTGTCCCACTAAGGGCCAGAGCAATTGGCATGTGTTTACCAATGTTCTTTTTTCCTGATCCTCTGGTTGGAATTTTGAATATTATTAGTGGAGGGGGGTAGTGCCACTATTTGTATAGAAGGAGGACTGCAATGTGCTGAAAAGTTCAAGAAAAAACATATGAAAAACTAGAAAACAAAGGAAAATATATGAAATTAAATGAATTACTATTTAAAACTTGTACCTTGTTTTTGAGGGGTAGCTTGTCGCGGTGCTTGAGGTGGCCATGTTGGAGTAGTAATTGGTGGTTTTTGAGATGTCTATTATTGGGATTACTGAGGTGGTCATTGAGAAGACACAAATGCATGTGATTGAACTAAGTGAGTTGGGGAAGATAGTTGACTTTGAGAAACATGCGTATGGTCCAAAGTCCTTGCAATGTCATCAAAATATGATTGTATGTCAATTCAATAGGGTAAAATTTAAATGGGAAAATGAAAATATAGATTTGGAATTTGTAAATAATACATGTAAGGGTATTAATTTTCTAGCATTTAACGAATTCAAACAGTTGGGGTTGAGAGATGAGTGAGCTTGCATTTAGATTATGATTCTCTTGATGCCTCAAAGCATTTTTGGCCTCTTCCTCTTGATGGTGCCTTTTTTCGAGGAAGGGCCTCCATAAATCTTCTCTGTAAATAGTAAATAGTTAATACATATGCACAGTGTAATGTCAAAATACAAAATTTATAGTTTATACCTGTTGTTATTCAAATGGAATTGACAAATTCATCAATGCCTCATCCATGCAAGTGGGAATTGGTTTGTCTTTTAAATTTAAAAGAGCCTTGTAATAAAGGCCAAGGATATAGTTTGTGGAGTAAATGACAAGTTTTTCTGAAAGCTTTGCATTTGTAATGTCAGTTCTTATTTTTTTATAAAAAGGTGCACCAATCAAATTTTTGTTTTGTGATAGTTGCAACAATGTATGCAATGGCCTAGTTTGGTATATCTATTTTCCAACCCTATAAAATTATTCTGGATTAAAAAAAGGAAATCATTGTAGTAAGAAAGTGGTGTGCAATTGCTTGCATATTCAAACCGCATCTGGATTTATTGACATGAGCTGAAAATGCCAAAAAAAAGTGGGAATTAATATAAATTTAAATTGTATCAAAATAAAAAACTGAATAAAAATGCCGACTAAAAATAGTTTACACTTATAATCAACATGGAAACCGAAAGTCAATTCGAGATATTTCTTATTGTCTTTGATGAGTGTTTCCTTTGTTGTAACAAAGGGTAAATTTTTGAATGGGAGGCCTATAAAGCAATGAATATTAGCTAGGTCGATACTGAATTGAAATAATCAGCCATCGTCCATAGTAACATTAAACAAGTTATACTCTATATTATAAGAAAGAGAAGGTAGTTTTAAATTTTTGGTCTGTTTGAAATGGGGCATCTTAACGAGCCCACCAAACTCACATGCAGCGATCAAATCCTTGTATTTGGAAGTCATTTGTAAAATAGTCTAGATGTGGGGGCACAAAGGATTCCTATAGAGTATCTTGCTTATGGATAGGGCTTGTGGGATGACTGGATTTTCCTCTTGATTTTTGTCTTGATTGGTATGCACTTTAGTCACCATTGTAGTTGTCCTTGAGCTTGATTGTACTTGACCTGGATAATGGATTCTGGTATCCAAGAAAATTTGACAACTAGAAATTGTAAACGTGAAACTAATCGGAGGGAGGGTATTTATAGGAAAAAACTAGGATCAATGAATATCATCGACCCGCATCAAAGAGACTTATTGACATGTGTCGGTTGTTGCAAATCAGCAAAGCACCCCTAGATGCAAATCAGTTTACTCCTCTGATCAGATCTGTTATTTGCACAATTGCAGAGGTTTGAATCCTAATCCTACTCTAAATTCCAAGGAGACAGAGATAGAAAGTGCAAAAATTGAAACTAAACTAATAGGTGATACACCAAAGGAGTGGTGAACACTTCTTGTTCATGCAAATTGACACAATTTCATAAAATGCAACATGAAACATCATACACAGGCTGATAAGATGCAATTAGAGGTCTGAAATGAAGCAAGACAATACAAACAAAGGACTGAAAATTGATCACAGAGTCTGCACTGTCATTTTTCACTGTCAAAATCCTTGCATTTGCAACATCAAAGAGGTAGAAACCTGTTACAATCATGAAGAAGGTCTGATACTTGCAAAAATCACTTGTTGAAGGTGAAAGAAGAAGCTTGCGTATCAAAAAAATGTTCAACCTCAAAAATGAGCCAAATTTGGCTTTTACAATGCATGGGTTGAGCCTGAGAGAGAAAACATGTAAAAATGTGGAAGCCATTCCCATTGAATGAAGATGCATTAAAATAGCATGGGCATCCTTACTGCACTCCATGCCCCGACATTTTTGGCCATGTCAAGAAGAATGAATGACCCATTTTGCATTAAAACTAGTTGTTGAAACGTCATTTCGCCATTACCATGTGCCGAGGCATTTCTTGATTTTATCTCTCCAAAATCAACCAAAATAAAAATTGACCTAGAATCATGTAGATAATTTCACCAGATTTCCATTGATATAAAGAATGTGAAAATCCGAGCTCTGGATCGAAAGATATGGCGATTTGAAAATTTAGGGCAAAAACAGGCCAAAATCGGATCGGCGGGCAAAAGTTTGAATTTTTACCCGTTTGGTCTTTGGAAATTTTTTCAAATTTTCCCCACACTCCGCCACTCTAGGTGCCATGTGGTGGCTTCCTATTGGCCACGGGCCTCCTAAGGGAAAATTTCCCACAAAAACTCCGCCGAGCCATAACTTGAAAAATATGAGGAGTTAGGAGGAAAACTTTACCTTTCTGGAAAGCTGAGAGAGAGCTCTATCCAATGGTGCCATTTTTAGAAAGATTTGAGTGCCTAAAAATCAAAAAATGGAGACTGAGGCACAAGAGAGGTAAGAACACAAGGAGTTAGCCACAAAAATGAGTAGGGGCACATTTTGGATAACAATTTTGGCGACTCAGAGGGGTCATCTGCCTGCTAGATGAAGATACCAGTTTCTGAAGCAGCCCATTGGGCATGGAGTCATAAAATTTTTGTTTGAAACCCCAACTAACTTAGAATGTTACAAGGAGGAAGATGGAATATCACCTGATGGAAGCAAGGACTGCAAAACATCTCCAGGGACAGCAAGCCTGTGCCAAAGCACTTAGGGAAAGAAAAACAACCTACAACAAAACAATGTGCACAAGCACTTGGAGGAATGAAAACCTAAGCTAATATTTACAAGGTGGAGAATTTCCCTTTAGTAGCAATGCTTTAGATAGATTCCATTGATTGGAATCTGTAGTTCTTGCCATCCAATGAAGACAATTGGAAGGCATTGCTGTCCTTACACTTTGTGACCATGTATGGGCCACTCCAAATGGCATCAAATTTTGAATGCCTTCCCGGTTTTGCTCTATCTGCATCCCATTTTAACACTAGATCTCCAACTTGGAAAGATCTACTCTTGGCCTTCCTATCAAAGGTCTTCTTGATCAAAGCTTGATCCTTCTCCATTGCTTGGGATGCCTGATCTCCGATCTCTCGAGCTCCATCAACTCGCATATCTCACCTCCATGGGCCCAAACTCTAGCAACTCTAATCGCCTCATGAGTTCCAATGTTGGCAACTCAAGTGACATGGGCAAGATTACCTCTCTTCCATAAACAATCATGAATGGAGAGTTACTTGTGGATCTCTTGGGAGTTATCCTATCAGCCCATAAGGCTGATTTCAGTTTGGTATGCCAAGACCTCTGATTCTCATCAAGAGTCCTCCTAATGATCCTCAACAAGTTCTTGTTTGTAGATTCAGCCTGGCCATTACCCTGAGGGTAGTAGTTTGATGAAGTACTTAGGTAGATCCCATTCTTGACAGCCCACTCAGTCACCTTGGATCCAATGAATGCTAATGCATTATCTGAGATTATTGTAGCAGGTATGCCAAATCTAGTTACTATCCCCTCATAGAAGTCTAAGATGCTAGACTCATTTGCTTCCTTGAGTGCTACTACTTCAGTCCACTTGGTGAAGTAGTTTGTGGCTATCAAAATCCACTTATGCCCTTGGCTTGAATTGGGATTAATGACTCCAATGAAGTCCAAACCCCATTGCATGAATGGCTGGTCAACTGAAATTGGATGCAATGGAAGGGCAGCAAGCCTCTCTTTACCTGTGAAGAATGCACAATTCTTGCACCTTTTGATCCACGCAAAGCAATCACTGAAAATCTTGGGCCAATAATAACCAGCCTTCATGATTTTTAGAGTTGTCACTCTTGGTGCAAAATGACCACCAGCTGGTCCACCATGGAACTCTTCCAACACCCTATGAATCTGATTTGTGCTAATGCATCTCAACAGCACTCCATTCACATCTTTCTTGAACAAAACACCGTCTACTATGGCATATGGGACAACCTACAATCAAGTGTCTTCTTTGGGTTTTTTCATCTCTGAGGGCATAGGCCTGTGCTTAGGAAGTGCATTATACCTTGGGTCCAGCAAGGAGTGGGGACAACATTATCCTCTTCTTGAGTGCTACTCTTGCACATGGTTGTCTTGAATGCAAAACAACCTCTTCTTTATTGCATACTCCTTTTTGCTTTGCCTTAATCAGCCTGCTCACACAATCCTTTTCCTCTTACCAGCTTGGTGACCTTGATCTCAATGTCATACTCCATGACACGAGTGATCCAACCTGCCCTTTTCTCATTCAAATCCTTGTTGAGGAGGAAGTCCTTTACTCCCGCATGAGAGACCAACAACTGAACCTTGTTGTTTGAGACTAGATGCTTGAATTTCTTCAAGCTTCTGATTACTGCAAGTACATGCTTCTCAATAAAAGAATATCTCACCTCATAGTCATCTAGGCTTTGGCTGAAGAAAGCAATTGGCTGCTCATCATTGTCCTTGTTCTGCTGTACCAAAATGGCAGAAATGGTATCATTACCCCCAAATGCATAGAGGATGAAATCCTTGGAGAAGTCCTAGGTTGATGAGAGTTGGTGCTTGAGAGATGGCTTCTTTGATTGCTTCAAAACTCTCCTTGCCTTCTGCTGTCCATTTGAAAGCCATGCTTTTCTTCAACATCTTGGTGATAGGTTTGACAAGGGCTGCAAAATCTGGGACAAACCTCCGAACAAAATTTATTCTCCCCAAGAAACTCTGAAGTGCCTTCTTGTGGCTTGGCAATGGTAGTGCTCTTATGGCTTCAACTCTCTCTAGATCAATTGCTAATCCTTCTTTGGAGACAATATGGCCAAGGAGCTTTCCTTCATGTGCTAGGAAGATACACTTCTTAGGATTCAAAGACACTCCAAATCTCCTGCACCTTTGGAAGACTTGTCTCAAATGAGAGAGGTGGTCTGCTGCATTCTTTGAAAAAATAGTGATATCATCAAGATATATCAGCACCATGTTGTTAATCAAACCTTTGAATGCCATGTCCATTGCTCTTTGGAAGGTAGCTCCAGCATTGACAGCCCAAATGGCATTTTCCCGTATGCATAAGTTCCCATTTGGTTGTGAAGGCTGTCTTGAACTCGATCTTCTTCCTTCACCATAATCTGATTGTACCCGAGTAGCCATCAAGCAATGAAAACCTTCGAGCCAAAGAACAACTTGTAAAATCTGCTCCATAGAAGGAAGTGGGTAATGGTCCTCGAGAGATGCTCTATTCAAATCTCTCAAATCAACGCACAATCTGATCTCTCCACTCTTCTTTCGATCGAACTAAGTTGGCAACCCAACTAGAATGCTTGATTGGGAATATGATTCTTGACTCAATCAACTTGTTCAATTCCTTCCTCATGAGAGGTTCCATGTGTGGATTGACTAGCCTTTGTTTTTCGCCCGATGGGCTTAGTATTTGGATCCAACTCAATGGTGTGCCTGAGCTAACTTGGGATCAAACCTTTCAAATTCATAGCTCCAAGAAAACACATCAGGGAACTCTTGACACAGCTGTATGAACTCATACCTTTCTTGTTCAGTTGTCATCTTTCCAATTTGCAATGGTTTGTTCTCTTCCACCAAGATGGATACCGAATCTCTCTCTTGACCGAATGTTTTCTTTTCTTTCCTAAACTGATCATTGGGATTGAAAATGGACTCCAAAGTGATAAGTCCCTTGGGCAGCTTGTTAGTTCTAGTTGTACCACTTGGTCACCATACTGTTGTTCCAATTTTTCCTGATTTTTAGCTGAGAACTCAGCTTCTTCTTGTAAGAAATGGATGATTTGCTGGTCATTCTCAAACACTTGCCAACTTACATTGTTATCCAGCACTGAAGGCCTCACAATCACATGGATGTTTGGCTATACCTTGTCCTTTTGAATGCTTTCCACAATATCAAAGGCTGCCCTAACGCGCGCAAGCCCGTCAAGCAGCTTGGTTTTCTTTTCTAGGAATGGATTTTATGCTAAAGCCCTCAAAATCTTCAATGAGGTCCCACACCCTATTCTCAGTAGCACTTGAGTAGATTATTCTTGACAAAGATGCTGCCCCTTAACTTGGTTTACAATCAATTCACTGTCACCAAAGACTTGCAAGTTCTTTATTCCTCTCTTTATTGCCCAATGCATCCTGCACCAAGGCTTCATATTCAGCAAAGTGTTATTGGAGCATGCAAACTGAAATCTAAAAGCTGAATAGTACTTTACTCCTTGAGGTGAAATAAGCATAGCTCCACCTCCTGCACCTTGTCTACTCCTTGATCCATCAAAAAATAGCTGCCATACCTCATTGTCATCCTTGTGGTTTGGCTTGGTGATGCTAGGAATGGGCTGATCTTTTTGATGTATGCAATAGACCCCTAGCTCGATTCTTCTACTTCGATAAGGATCAAAAGCATGCACCTTGTTTGCCCATTCATCAAGAGTTAGATCTAGGATGCTTCCAACCTTGGTGTCGCCTTCATCAAGTGCTTGGGTGATCTTCTTGATCAAATGTCAACAGTTGGCATTGATCCGACTTGGAGTGTAGGGCTCAATGTGGAAGTTTGCAATAGGTTCAGACCTGATTGTAGCTTTGGTTCCATACCTCATTCGAACAAAGATGTGTGACCAATCGCAAACAAATATCCTCCAATCTTGGCTGTGAAATCTCTTGACAAACATAGGGCAAAGAGTGGTGGAAGGTCTATAACTGATACATCTTGTAAAACAACAACATTTGGACATGCATGCAAGGTAAGACTCAAGTTTCTAATCACCCCAACTGTTGTTACTGCTGTCCCATCCAACTGCACTACCCCTTTGGATATGGTTTCATATTGAAGTCCTAGCTGATCAGCTATTTGCTTGGGCATCACTAAGCTACTTGCCCCAGAATCAATCATGCAATTGTGCACCAATTGGTTTCCAATGATTAATGAGACATAAAAAGGAGGGGGCTTCAACATTTTACCTTGTTGTCCTCCATGATTCCCTTCAGGCTGGGAAGCATTTGTGAGCACCTTCTCTTGCATTTGGACTTGCTGATTCGAAGTTGGCCAGTCCTTCATGGCAGCTTGTAGCAAATCTCTCTGGCTTGGGATAGATAGGGATTCCCACATTGATATATTTACATTTGTCTTCTTCATCTGATCAATGATACTAAATGGTGATGAAGGATCTCTTTGCTGTCCCTTGGTTTGCATATTCATCCCTTGCATGTGGGCAGCAACAACTGGTATTTGAGTTGGTCTAGGAGCTGTTCTTGGCTGCCCTTGTGCATTTACAACTGGATTTTGTTTTCCAACCATTTGTGGAGCCATAAAAGGTTGTGGATTGGTTGGAGCTAATGGTTGTTCTTCACCCAAATTCCTTCTTTTTGACCTTGTGTTGGCTGCAACACCTTGAGAGACTATTTGATTTATGCCACAAAAATCCTCCCCGCCACCACAAGTGTGGTGTCATTTGGAGCTGATTGCTGCTGGAATGTTTCTTGTTGTTGGTTGTTTCCTTGACGCCCTCACCCTCCACACCAAAGTAGTTGTCACCATTAATGCTTGATTCAAGGCATCGTTGAAGCACATAGATTGGTTGTGAGGTTCATTGCATGGAAAACACCAATCATACTCCTGAGCAACGTTGTTTTGTGTTGGCACCAATGCCTTAGAGGCAGATATAGCATTTGGATTATAGGGCTGAAATGGTCTATTGGCAGGAGGCCTTGCTTGATTTAGATTTGCAGCTGGATTGGGTGGTCTATGAGGTTGATATGGCTTCCTGTTAGGCTGAGCTTGAGGCTGGAAGGAAGGTCTAAAACTTTGGGCTTGTTGCCTCTTGAGAGTAACCAGCTCATTACCTAAATTTTGTAATTGCTTCATGACTTCTTGAAGCTCATTTGGGGCACTTGGAGATGAAGTAGAAGCTTCATTTGAACTCTGATTTCTAGGAGTGGGAGAAGGAGCCAAATTAGGTGCTTGATTAGTGTTTGGGCTCTCTAAACTTGGAAACAATGGCATGGGAGGTCTAGGGGCTAGTTTGCCAGCTTGGATCAAACAATTTTCAGCCCTAATGGAAATGCTATAAGCCATAGGGATAGTTATGCCTCCCATGGACTGAATCAACATAGAAATATCAGAATTTAGAGCTTTGAGATAGTAAAGAAAAGCACCTTTTGTTGTTGGCCTGACTGCCACTGGAATTCTCTCCCAAGTCCTTTGAAATCTGAAATTAAAATCAGTCAACTGCTCATTGGGAGCTCTTTTGATAGTTGTCAGCTGCTCCAAAAGGGACAAGTTGTCTCCTTTTCCCCAAACTGCTCATGGAGGGCTATACATAGCTGATTCCAATTTTGAATAGAACCCGAGGCAAGACTCGAACCATTGCAAAGCTTTCCTTTCAATGAAGATGCCAACAGTTTTGACAAAGAACTTGCATCTCATTGATCTCATGGATTGCACAAATGTTAGCAATATCCTTAACATGATCACCAGTGAGGTCGATTTTCTCCAGTGAAGTATGGAATGTTCTTCAATGCCGCAATCGGGATTGGATTTTTGTGCATTGAGAGCAAGTGGGCTGCGCCGTAGGTGAAATTGACATAGGGGTTGTTTTGTGCCATTCTAATTGGTCTTAGAACCCTTGTTGATTGAATGAAAGGCCTACCAGGTGGAGGAGTTGAGAGAGTTCTGTTTGGTGGAGATGGAGACCTTTGGATTCTCCTCCCACTTTGCCTTATTCTTGGAGATAACTACAGATATTCAAACAACACCTCTTCCTCTCCAGCTCTTGACCTTGTGTTGATTCTTCTCATGAGTTTTCAGGTCTGCACTGCCAAAACCAGCTGATTCTTCCCCTTGGAGTCACCAGATGTGTAATTTATAGCTCTTTTAAGCAAGAAAATTGCAGCAGATGCACATCAACTTTTTTGCAATGAAAATGAGACCTCTAAGGTCCCACCGGGCATGCCAAAACTATTGTTGCAAATCAGCAGCACCCCTGGATGCAAATCAGGTTTCTAAGTTGATGTTTCAGGCATCCAGTGTGATTGCACAACATTGAAACCTCTCTCCAAGTGTGGGACTTGTAAAATGAGAGAGGAATCTCCAGATTAGAGGTTGGTTCCTCAAACTCCTTTGATCAGATCTGTTATTTGCACAATTGCAGAGGTTTGAATCCTAATCCTACTCTAAATTCCAAGGAGACAGAGATAGAAAGTGCAAAAATTGAAACTAAACTAATAGGTGATACACCAAAGGAGTGGTGAACACTTCTTGTTCATGCAAATTGACACAATTTCATAAAATGCAACATGAAACATCATACACAAGCTGATAAGATGCAATTAGAGGTCTGAAATGAAGCAAGACAATACAAACAAAGGACTGAAAATTGATCACAGAGTCTCAGACTGTCATTTTTTTCATCACAAAATCCTTGCATTTGCAACATCAAAGAGGCAGAAACCTGTTACAATCATGAAGAAGGTCTGATACTTGCAAAAATCACTTGTTGAAGGTGAAAGAAGAAGCTTGCTATCCAAAAAAATGTTCAACCTCAAAAATGAGCCAAATCTAGCTTTTACAATGCATGGGTCGAGCCAGAGAGAGAAAACATGTAAAAACATGAAATCCATTCCCATTGAATGAAGATGCATTAAAACAAGCATGGGAATCCTTACATACCCATGCCCTGACATTTTTGGCCATGCTGAAGAAGAATGCGACCCATTTTGCATTAAAACTGGTTGTTGAAACGTCATTTCTAGCCATTACCACGTGCTAGAGGTGTTTCTTGATTTTATCTCTCCAAAATCAACCAAAATGCAAAATTGACCCTATAATCATGTAGATAATTTCACCATCTTTCCATTGATATAAAGAACGTGAAAATCGAGCTCTGGATCGAAAGATATGGCGATTTGAAAATTTAGGGCAAAAACAAGCCAAAATCGGATCGGCGGGCAAAAGTTTGAATTTTTACCCATTTGGTCTTTGGAAATTTTTTTCAAATTTTCCCCACTGCTCCACCACTCTAGGTGCCATGTGGTGGCTTCCTATTGGCCATGGGCCTCCTAAGGGAAAATTTCCCACAAAAACTCCGCCGAGCCATAACTTGAAAAATATGAGGAGTTAGGAGGAAAACTTTACCTTTCTGGAAAGCTGAGAGAGAGCTCTATCCAATGGTGCCATTTTTAGAAATATTTGAGTGCCTAAAAATAAAAAATGGAGACTGAGGCACAAGATAGGTAAGAACACAAGGAGTTAGCCACAAAAATGAGCAAGGGCACATTTTGGATAACTTGATGTCAATAAGGATCATGGACATGCATGAATAAGGCTCATGGACACACGCCAACAAGGCTCATCGAAGTGTGTCAATGAGCCTTATTGACACGTGTTAACAAGGCTCATTGACACATGTCAATAGGGCTCGTTGATGTGTGTCAATGAGCCTTGTTGACATGCATCAACGAGCCTTATTGACACGTGTCGATGATACTTGTTGACATGCATCAAGAAGACTCGTTGACACACGCCAATGAGACTTGTTAACGTGTGTCCATGAGCCTTGTTGATGCATGTCAATGAGGTGCTAGTGACACTTATTAACGTGTGTTAACAAGGCTTGTTGATGCGCATCAACAAGCCTCGTTGACATGTGTCAATGAGGTGTTAGTATCTGTAAATATATTGTCTTTTTGGCTCAAAAAATAGGAAAAAATCTAGTTATGAAAAAATGGTAAATTTACCTTTCACTAAAACTAGTTTCAAGGATATTTGCCAAGTATTTTCCACCTCCAATTTTCTAGAGGTGTCTTAAAATAAACTTTGTTGGAATTATTATATATCTCAAAAATAGGAAGACAATTTTATACCCTTGAGTGAAAAGAAAATACAATCTATATATGAGCTCTACTATGGCCTTAATTTTTCCAAAGAAAAGGATTCTAATTTTCCATATAATATTCCTCCTTTTCTTAAATGACCACGAGAAGTTCTGATTGTGCCAGGTCAAAGAATTTTTATTGTTCATTAGAAATAAAAAATTTTCAATAGTTAGTGTCTATTTGTCATTTGTACAAAAAATTCCGAGTATAAAATATCTTACTATTGTCATTGTGTCAATGTTATTACATAATAAGTTTCAACTCAAATATTTTTTGTTGTTGAAGTCTAATTATCAATCCATCGGTTTGTGTCAAAGTGTTGTAAAATAGTTTTCTTTAGTTTTTATTGTTAATAAAAGTGTCATTTGTATTCAATTGTCACCATCACGGTCATTGTAAAAGATAGATAGGTGATTTTAGGTTTTTGTTATCGTTGTGTCAAGAGTTTAAATTTTTTCAAAAAATTAAAAAAATTGTCTTACGAACACATTTTTGGTGGAATCCAACGTCCGATTGAGATATGTAAATTTGAGCGACATGATCACATTCGATGAGGTAGTAGCATGGTACTAGAAGATGGAGGTATCAAAGTTTGGAGGTCAATCGGTGACCTCTCGTTAGTCACCTACGATGGGGCCACATCAAGTTTTAGTGTCACTTTTTGTTGTGTGTTTTCTTCTAGTGTGGTATGATTTACAATAATGTTCCTATTTTCAATAAGTGTAAATTTCACATTGAGTGGGGAATATGATCTAATGTTCTATTTCTAGTTTTTAGTTTTGCATGTATGAGAAATAGAACTCATGGATTTTCTTATGTTATTCCTTGTAGTGAGATAGTGATGAGAGCCAATGATACTATTACAACATTATGATATTTTGGTTGTTAGTTATCCACTAGAAAAACTATCCAGAGGTTTTGGTTCTATCCTAAAAAACCATCCATTGTGTGGTTGTTAGTTAACCACTTGGAAAACCATCTAAATGTTGTTGGTATTGTCCTTGAAACCATCCAGATCATGAATAGGCTACGTAATGACACAATGCAAAGTACAAGGAAATTTTTCCCCATGCTTTCACTAAGGAGTAATGTTAGAAATTATATTGGTTAGTGTTTACATTGTTTTTGGTCAAATGTATTTGGTACACCCATATAATTATAAACGGGTCATTTATTACCTATTTTATAAGAGGTTGTTTTGCCTACCTCGATGACTATATAATAGCCATTGTATTGTGCTGGAATGTATTCATTAATATTCATAATTATTATTTTTATTTTCTTGTGCAAATTGATCCAAATATATGAGTATTTTTCACATGCAAACAAGGCATAAAGGATCATGTAGAAGTAATTTTAGAAAAGTGTGAGGCTCGCACCCAGTAAAAATATGCTTGGGACTTAGCCACATTTTGGAACATAGCCAAATTACAATGAGGAACACATGGAGATGTGGCTAGACTTGATTATGGATAAGGTTAAAGTATGGAAACTTGCATCCCAATAAAAGAATACTTTAGGATATGATTATCATGATAGGATTAAGAGTTATAAAGTAGATTTATAGCTGACATTTTTATGTTAAGGGTACTTGAGTATGACGGTGCATGATGACATTTGGCATGTGGCCCAATATTGAGTGGTGAATGGGAAGTGAGGGTAATATTCCACATTTCTCTTGTATGTATTGATTTCATGGTAAAGAGAGAGAGAGAGAGAGAGAGAGAGAGAGAGAGAGAGAGAGAGAGAGAGAGAGAGCACAGAGAGAGAAATGCGAGAGAATTCTGGTTGGAACTTCTTGAGCAAAGTAATTATAGGGTTAGAATGTTATTTTGTTGATGTATCTAGTCTATTTATAGACCTTTTGATGCATTTGTCTACTCTAATAATGGTGGATTAATATAATGGTGTTTTTTATGAATATTATTTCTCAACGGATCTAAATGTTTGTGCTCTTAGTTTAGATATGATTATTACTTGATGTTCTTGATGTTAATAGTCATAATATCACTCATTTGTTCTTGGATCTAGTTTCTTTATCCATGTTATAATATGTATGCATTTATGTTTGTGCATTTATCTTCCATTCATGGTAATATTCTTTACAAATCTCACATAGAAGAGGGGATTGACACCTTCCCGCGCTTTGGGTGATTTCCGAGTTTAGGCTAGGTGATATGTTAACACACCTGAGAATTAAAGTTTAGGGATAAGTGACTACATTACCTTATACATGTTTTATATTTAGGTAATCTACATCTTCATCATCAATGGGATAGACTATCTTCCCCTTCTCCTTTTCCTTCCAAGTGTGCCCCATGAGTTGTTCATTAGAAGTTATCTAGTCATAAATCATTTATGCGCTCATCCAAAATATTCTCACCATGTAACTAATTCACAAGCTCTTCGACTTCATGCCATCACTAAGAGTGTGCTTCATTATATGCAGATATTCATTGATAGAGGGTTTAGTAGAAAAATAATCAAGTGTACATGATACCTAAAGTTAAGTGATACCAAATCATGGTCTCTTTTGGTAACTCTCGCATGTATATACCATACACATGCACATCCGCATAATATAAACTAAAGATTATGCATGCACAACAAGTGTGTATTTTTATCTTGGAATTTCATCCAATTCCTTTCAAAATTATGAATTTTTTCCATGGGAGAGGTATTCCCATCACAATCTGGAATTTGTGAAGGAAAATTATTCCTCATAAACCTTGTCATGAATGCAACTCTTATCTCGTGTCAACTAAGTAAGATGTCCATATGTACGACCCACTAGTGAATTTTTTTCCTCTAAATGAATAGAATAACATATTCCTCCTATCCCATTCATTTTTACTCGTGCCTCCATAACACGTAAAAAGGATTAAAGATTAGCTTCCCTAATATATATCGGTAAATTGGTCTTCCCCATTTGTTTAACTCACCGTGACCAAACCAATCATGTAACTCTTCCCCAAAATTTATGACCAAAAATATCATAAGTTCCATGAGCCCAATTCTCACAAGAAACACTAGTAGTATTGTTAATGGATCGCACATCTCCCCAATGGAGTACACCCTCCTTTGATGGCTCAAAATGCATAGGGTCGTGAACCGTATATGTGTAGATATCATTAAGGCCTTCTTTAGTTATTGGATCTATGCAAAGTGTAATTTCTAATTCATCCATTGGAATCATAGCATGCTCTTCATTGTTCTCAAAAATTATAAAACACTTTTTAAAATGCAAGTCTACATTATTAGCATAACACCAAGGAAAAACAAGCAACATAGGGAAGTTGTTTACTTCAGCTAACTCTAATACTTCAAAGTCACCTATGAATTTTTCTCCATGTATGGTGATAGTAACATTATTCAGTACTCCAATGACCATTTTTTAGAAGACATAATATTGTTCTATGGATAATACCCACAAAGAATGTGCATGTGGGAACAAGGTGTATTTGAAGGCACATAATGATAGGAAAGGAAACGCTCGACGGGATAGTTTGATTCGAGACTTAGCTATTTTTATGGATACATGTTATTTTGGAGATAGCATGTGGACCACACTAATAGGTGTTGTTATTCCCTTCATTTAATCAACTCTTGTTGATGTCATATTCAAACCAAGGGTGTGTTAAGCCTGCAACAAGAAGAATCTTAGTGATCTAGTAATGTTGTAGGTATTTATTATTTTTTATATATTTTCTGGGGTTTTGCAGTGTCTTTAGGATTTCATGGCCAAAGCATTATTAAAGATAAAATTTAAAAAAATTCTAAGATAAACACTCATTTTTGAAATAAATAAATCTTTCGAATTAAATGTCTTTTTGAAATAAACACACTCTCGAGAATGAAAAAATTGCTGAAAATAAACACTCTTTGTAGAATGGAAAAAATTGCTAGAAATAAACACACATTGCAGAAGTAAACACACTTTCTTGGAAATAAATACATGTTTTAAAATGTTGTTGAAAATTCTTGCAAGGAAATAAGAATCTAATCTATAACACCTACGAGGACAAGTACAAATGAATTTAATCGAAGAATTAAAAGCATTTAAAGAATTAATACTTAACAAATTTCCACGAATTTCTTATAAATATAAATACCAATAAAACAAATAATCCTGCTTCTAGGAGTGGGCCCTTGCTCCACTTTGAATCAGGAGTTGACAAAGTATGATTCTCTCAAAATGAAATGGCTATCTTATTACTAAAATGTTTTGTCTTAAAAACTTCATTGTATATCTATATCATATATATAATCTCTATCTCTATCTAATCTATTTACAAGACCTTATATATATTTCATCATCCACATATGCATTTACAATCATACGTGCTCAATATTTTTCCATCCATCTATAGGTTCTAGTGAAACAAAATAGTGCTCAAAGTAGATGGTGAATTTAGAAACCTTGCTGGACATATAGTTGTTTGATCCTACATAAGTATTTCTAGGAGTATGAAGAATCAACAATTTGTTGATCTACTCCTCATTGGAAGGCCCATTAATTTCTTTATCACCGATTGTTGTCCAAATAAATAGATTCCCATTGATTTGAAACTTTGGAGAAGTTTTGGAACCAAAGGGAACTATTTCGGAACTAACTACGAAAGTTTTGTAGCTAAGTGTAGGAGTTTTGGAACTAAGTGCAAGAGTTTCAAAACTAAGTTTTGAAGGTTCCAAAACTAAGCAATAGAGTTCCTTTACTAAGTGATGGAGTTCTAGAACTAAACCTGGAGATTCCAGAGCTAAGCTATATTGGAGCCAATGTTCCCAAAAAGGTGTTGGTTGCTTCATACTTTGATTATCTAACCGAATGTGACCTATTTTATTACAAAAATTGAATTTCCACACACTTTGTTAGGAATTACATAGTTTTTAGATGTTATAACTAAATAAAACAAAAGATGGAAAATTACATCCTAACTTATACTAGATCAAACAAAAGTAGAAAAATGTAGTCAAACTTGATAAAAAGGAGAGTAAAATAATATCATTTATTACAGATTAATGAGGCATATTTTGGCCTTATCACACACATCGGGATGAATATTTGCATGACACACAAATGATATTTTGGGAATGAGCAACTGATAAGTTCCATGCATGATTTTGAGATAATAATAGGATTACTTCTTCTAGTTAACTATAGGACATCTATTATTAGCGCACTTGCATGTGTGCATGTTATTATAAAGGTGCATGGCTATTATCAACATGTGACCTATTTTGGGAAGTGTGTAAGTGGTGAAGGGTAAGTCCCCACCCCTATAAATAAGTAGTGAACTATGTAGTTTAGAGACCTAAATGATTATAGAGTTATGATGTTGAATTTGATGCACACAAAACTTAAGGTGATACTTTATAATGTAAGAAGCTTTATGATTTACAATGTTTAGTGTAATGGCATATATTGGTTGGATAATAGTGTTAAACATGATCAGAATTGGTTTTTGTATGGTTAATCTTATTATAGTTATTGATTAATTCATGATTCTCTAAGATCTAGATATGGACTATCCACTATGGAATGTTTATGTTTATTTATGGATCTGAATATATGTTTTATCCTTATCACACTAACATCCTACATAAGTAACTCTAAAGAGGGGTCTTATACCTGTTCACACTTTAGGTGAGCACTTAGCTTAGTCTGGGTAATGTGCCAACATGCTAGGTTTTATACAAAGGATTTTAGGTTGCATCATTGGTATCATTTTCGGGACCTATTTTTTTTATTTGTTTTCAGGATGTTTCAAAATGAAGACATATTGGTTGACCTTAGAAAGTGTTGAGGAGTGGATAAATGATCTAAAAGTAGAGTATTCTTAGAGGTTTAGCATTGGAATTGATTTTGAAGTTTGACACACGTGTGTGGGTGGAGAAGAATTTATATCACTTCTTGTATGAGAGCTTCTTTTCTATCTTTTTGGTAGAGATGTACGAGTGGCTGGTTTTTATGCATCTACAAGGAATTAGAGGTATCACATACTTGTCTAGACACATGAAGAATTTTAAGACCTTTATGATGTTGATTTGATTTGGATGACGCGCTATGGACACTTGGTTCCACGGTGTTGTAAATAGCTATATTTTGGAGTACTCAATTTCAACTTATTCTTTCTAGGAGGTAGCTAAGTTCTAGATTTTATGTTGTCCTAGGGGAAATGTATTGGTAAGGACATTATATTGGTGATAAAAATATTGATGGTAACCCTAAACTTGGAAGAAAATCTGATGGCTAGCTAAACCCCACCATGCGGGGAAGGAGTAGGTTTGGTGAAGGATGGAAGACTTAGTGGTAGAGAGGAAATGGGAAGAAAGGTAAATTAAGTACAATGAGGCATATGAGAGGGAGATCGAGAAGGAACGTGATATTGTAGATCAAATGGCATTGAGGAGAGAGATGGCTCATGAAGGATTTGGAGCTCATGCAAAAGGCATGGAGCCAGAGCATCTGGAACTCCCCCATTTGGGAAAGCATAATAGGGAACCATCCTTGGCCTCACATGGGAGTATGCCAATAGAGATGACATGGGACATGGGTGCACATCTGAATCTACCTAGAAACCTAGCCCTTGCACTTAGTTTTCTAGTATCTAGTACAACTAGTAGTCAACAAGATAGTTTGGGCAGTAGAAGAGAAGGACTAAGTTAGATAGAAAGTACATCTATGGCTGGGAAAATGTCTTATTTTTTGTTTAGAGGTACCTTCTCAGGTGCATCGTCAACACATAACTCAAGCGCACAGAATTTTGGACTCACTTTTGGGATTCATACCACTTTGTATATTGTAGCAATTCAGTTTAGTACCACTGTTGGGACAAAGGGAAGTACATACAAAGGCACACTTCTAGATATAAGTGGGGATAAGAGAGGTATAGGCAGCTCTAGTTCGGTGGATCTAGTTGTTCTAGAGGCAGAGGTAACAAAGGAAGTTCTAGATTAGGTGGGTAGGGTCCTCATCAACCCCAGAATATTTACATGGAGATGTTTCTCTTTATCTTCCAAAGTATAGGGGCATAGAAGATGCTACTGAACACATGCACATGTTTGAGATATTGTGGCATATAAAAGGAGTCACATATTTTGAGTGTAAGGAAAGTCAAATTTTAACTACATTATAGGGACGAAATGCACATAGTTGATAAATGAAGTTTGACCTTGATCAGACTTGTGTAGATTATGCAACATTAAAGGATTCTTTCCTTAAGGAGTTTTATATCCTTGATTTTGTGTAGAAGAGTATAAGCACACTTGAGGATATTAAAAGGAACTACTAAGAGCATTCAGAATATGATGCATGTTTCAAAACAATGTTGTCTAAACTTTCTCATGATATTCATGTAAGCCAACATGTACAATGGTTCATTGGAGGCTTGATTACACCTTTTAGGAGGTTGATGTAACATAAAACATATATGGATCCATGAGAAGTACTTGAAGTAGCATTGTGTGATGAGGCATTCAAAAGTATAGATGTTGGAGTGAGCCCATTCTGGAAGCATAGATTATAGCTATGAAAAAGAATTTAGAGAAACTATCGGCCAATTCAACACATGAGAAACACATATTGGGATTTGGTGTATAGATTATGAAGTGGAAGGGAACACTAAGGATAGTTTTCCTCACAGATAAGTATGTTCATTGTTGCTAGACTATGAGATATGCCATTTGGACCATGATGTCAACTACTACCCATTATTACAACATGTGATAAGAAATAATGTATCTTGTTATTGTAAAATTTTCGGTCCACAACTCACAATATAGAAGACTGCAGGTTTATTGGTTAGATCCATGATGCTATAGATATTGGTGTATGAAAGACATGAGTATCAGATAACTCTAAAAGTAAAAGTGAGCACCATGATCATGATCACACTCAAGTGCACTATGATCAGAATGAAGGGAATTTAAAGGAGTTCATGGAAGAGGTCAAGGATATCATGGTGGATTCGAGGGATAAGGTTGTGGTGGTGGACGAGGTGAGTTCCCTCATGGAACATGTTTTATATACAGATCTCCCGACCACTTCAAGAGTAAAAAAATATTACTTTTCTTTTTTTTAGGAAGAATCATAACTATGAGGAATGCTTAGACTTGTATGAGCATCTTAACAAGAAACATAAATAGGAGAACAAGGGCATAGGGATGGTTAGAATACAATACGCTATTGAAAATTAGTGGATGATAAAGTTGTACTTTGGAACCCGAGGTATTACCTGTGAAGATAACTACATGCGTTGAAGCTGTGCATGCTAGAGAAGCATTACATCAGAAGCCTACCATCACTAAGGAGGAGGTTTTGTATGCAAGGTATTCAGATCTTGCACATTAGAAGGAGGTTTATCAGGAAACCATGGAGGTACTTAGAAATATTCAGGGTGAAATACAATGTTTAAAGGAACAATCATGGAAGTTAGAACAAAAGAAGGCAGTAGAGATGGTCCAATTAGATATTTATGACTTGAAAGAGGTATGAAAAATGTTGTGCCAGGAGAATATCATTCCATTACTAGATAATTGGCTAAAGGGAAACACTCTGCGTGTAGGTAATGAGATGATAGCCAGATATAACATGCTAATCTTCCTCCTCATATCTTGGATTATGACAAGGAGATCACTCTTAATGTTGTTATGGATGGATGGATCTTAAGAAATATATTGATTGACATAGGAGAAAAATTCAATGTCTTACTTTGGATGTGTGGGTATATATGGGAAGACCTCCATTACAACCATCCTCTAATTCATTATTTATTGCTAATCAAACTAAGGACACTCCCATCAATTTTTTAAAGGATGCATCCATTACTATACAAGGGTCCAAGTTCATTGGGGACTTTGAGGTTTTAGAACTTATAGAAGTGGATGAATTCCCAACTCTACTTGGGCACCCTTGGTGTTATGAAAATAATGTTGATCTATGGTTCAAAAAGGGGTATATAAGTTTTGATAACAAGGAAGAAAGAGTTATTATCCCTTTAATAAATGGGAAATATGAACCTTATGTTGAACCTCTGAGTGAGGAAGACCTGAATAAAATTTATGTGCATGTCATTTAGGATCCAGAAGTGCTTAAGCCATCTAAGGATGAAATTCTCTAGTGGGAAGATGCACAGTCTATTATTGATACTACAAGTATTGTTTATGATAATTGAGCACATGAAACCTATGAGATGGTTGGGTGTGAATTAAGAAGCAAATTTTTGTGGAGAAGAAAACCTCATTGTATTAAGAGGATAGGTAACTACTTTATACCTCAATACACTAGAGAAGGAGACCCTATGGTATTTCTGCATGCCATGGAGGAGAAGTGAAAAATCAAGTTGAAAGAAGAAATATGTTAGTGTATAATTACACAGGAAAACAATGCACTGGTTGGTGGTTCACAAGGATAATTGTATAGAATGGAATGAAGTCATAATTTATCTAACTACTCGTTTCTTTAGGAACAATGCACCTACTAAAATCTGTAGATATCATGGTAATCAAACTATTCAACACACATTAGTACTATGAGAGACTTTGAATAGAGGGGAAGGAAGATTTACTACCTTCACTTTAGGTGCACAAACTTTATTTAATTTTACAAGGCTACACATGAACTTGGTATGTCTATGTGGAAATGCATAGGAGATTGGAAATTGGTAGGACTTGGTTGAAGGAATGATCCAAAATTTTGACTACTTATCTACTAAACCTCTGGTGGAAGAGGAATTAATGGTTATAAAGTGCTTAACTATGGGAGAAAATATAAAGGATGAATAACTCATTCAAGACTTATTTGGTGAGGTAGACTTAAGAGCACATTTTGATGAAGTAGAAGAGATAGATGCCACTCTACTTAAGCGTGCTTATTGAGAAAAAAAATAAAATATGGTCTACATAGTGGATGAGGAAAAAGTAGAAAATCTAGATATAGATCATTCAATAGGTACATATGAGGTTTTAGATAGTGTAGATAAAAATGTGTGCTTATCATGAACCCATGAAGACCAAGAAAGTAAAAATTGGCATGGATGGTGAACCAAGGAGGCAATAATTGGGATTATTAGTGTGATTCTAAAGTGGAAAAAATAAAAGAGTTACTATGGTTTTTTAGGACTTATTTCCTAGGGGATACCATGAGTTAAAAGGAGTGCATGATTCATTAGGAGAGATGAAGATTAAGCTAAAGGAAGGTGTGTGCTTGGTTAGGAACAGACCGTATAAGATGAGCCCTAACCTACACATGTAAAATTTAAGGAAGAAATTGAAAACATGTTGAAATATGGCATCATTAAGCCCCTAGAGGAATCATAGTGGGTTAGCCCAATGGTAATTAATATAAAGAAAGATGGTTAGATTAGGATTTGTGTAGATTATAGGGAACTAAATGCTACATGTGTGATTGATCCTTTTCCTACACCTTTCACAAAGGAAATATTAGAAGGCATTGCAGGGCACGAGGTTTATTCTTTTACAGATAGATTTTCTGGGTATCATCAGCTTAGAATTACATAAGAGGATTAAGAGAAAAATAATTTCACAACTGAATGGGGATGTTTTGCATATACTGTGATTCCCTTTGGTTTAAATAATGCACCTGTTGTATTTGTGCGCATAGTAGTTCAAGCATTCCAGGATTTTATTCACAACTTCTTGTAGGTTTATTTGGATGATTGACAATGTATAGACTTTTAAGGATCATTGTGAAAACTTACACTTAATTTTGAAATATGTAGATAGTTAAACATCTCTTTAAACATCAAAAAGTTCTTGTTTGATACACCTTTTGTAGAAATGTTTAGGGCACATCATCTACAAGGAAGGTTTGTTAGTGGATCCAACTAAGGTTATGGTTAATGTAGGCCTAGAGGAGCTACTAGTTAGAGTGAGATGCACATATTCTTGGGTCACACAGGGTATTATAGAAAATGTATCAAATAATATGTAAAGATTTATGTGCCCCTAGAATAGTTATTAAAAGGAAATGAGATGTTCTATTGGGGATAGCCGCAGTAACACACATTTGAGGCATTGGAGAGGCTTACTATAATACCTATTCTACATTTTCCCTCATGGAAAAACCATTTCATGTACATGTGGATGCCTCGAAAACTATTGGTTTAGTGTTAGCTCAGCCTAGAGAGGGTATTATAGATAATCCTATTTTTTTTCTAGTAGAAAGTTGAATCATGTAGAATAAAATTATACTACTACAAAGTGTGAGGCCTTGTTGATGATCTATGTGTTGCATACATTTAGACAATACTTGTGTTGTCTCTCAAAACTACTCTATGTTTTTATAGCCAAATTAAATTTTTGAGCTCATGCCCTTCGTTGGTGTTTAATCCAAGTTAGAGATTCAAGAAATTAGCAAAAGTCATGCCCTAGAGCTGTTTAAACCTCTGTTTTGCTCATTTTTAGAAATCCTCCTTTTCCTGGTCTATGTACATAATATCCTCTTTACAACCTCCATTTTTATTGAAATTGTTCACTTGTTCTATGGCCTAGGTCATCAAATCATTTTTTGCATCCATACCTCTGGTTCATGAAGGAAATTTGAAAATTGGACTCAAAATGATGAATTTTTCTTCCTCTACATTTTTTCCACAGTGAGATGATGGACATATTTTCCCCATCAAATTTTTACCCCAATGAATGTAGGTACATGGTCAGATCCTATTGGATGGAAAGGAATGGGATTTTTGGTGAACTTAACACTTTTGGCAAAAATGGTAAATTTTCCCCATGGCCTGATAAGGATATAAAGGTAAAAGTCAAAGTTGAAACCTACAAGGAAAAAGTCAAAGGTGAAGCCCATCATTGAAAAGTCAAAGTGGATGAGTGGGCCATTGGGGCACTTTTGGAAATTTAACCAAATGCCCAAAAGTGAAGTAAAAGTTCCAAAATGCTCTGTGGCGGCTCGCTTAAAAAGGTCTCGGGCCCGCCGTTGAAAATTTAAATCGGAGTAGCGGGTTGATGAAGGAATTTGATTTTTTGAGCCTTTTTCTAAAAAAGGTTAAAATTTTTAGAAAAGAGCCATGACCATCTCCAACTAGAACATGCCACGTGTCCTAGTCAAATCAGAGCAGTGGGCCGATGGAGGAAATTGAGTTTTTGAGCCTTTTTCCAAAAAAGGTTAAAATGTTGAGAAAAGGGCGCAATCCCATTTCCAATAAGAACGTGCCACATGTCTAAGTTGAAAATAAAAAGCGGGTTTGTGGGCCAATTTGTTCCAAATTTCAAATCTCATGAAAAATCACAAAATGTGAAAGGCTTCCCCCATAACCACTCTAATCCCTTCCTGCCATGTGAACTACCCAATTTCAGAGTTAGAGGAGCAAATCAAATGGTCTATATTTAAACTGGAAAATCAAATGTAACGGTTACTTTGCAAGATTTGGTTTTAACCCGCCATGAGCATTTTCTTCAAAACAAAGGAATTTGAAAATGTGTTGAGGATTTTTGAATTTGTAATGGTTTCTTATGAAGAATATAATGGCTTCTTGACGTCATTCAAGGGTGGTGATTGATTTCAAAAAATACTAGAGTGCTCTGTACCTATAAAAGATAGAAAATGCCACACCACTTCTATTTTCTCTTCTTCCTCAAATTTCTTTCATTCTCAATCTATGTACAAAATCTGCTCAAGCTTCAATAATAAAAGAAGAAATTTTTGCCTTTTTATTGAGGGATTGATTGGTACTTTACGACCAATGAATTTCCTTTGGTCTTGTAGCTTCTCCTACAGGTTTGTTTTTCTTATAACTATAAATGCATGTAAATGAAATTTATAATTAATCTGTGTAGGCATCTAATATTCTACTTGCAACATTAGTTTCTCCTACCTCCATTCTCACTCCCTTTCCCCTTCTCAGAAAAAGTTCTTCTCTAGTGATAAATTTCTAGCTTTGACATAGGGTCAATGGAGTGCCCCTATTGGATCTTTGGTCGAAAGGCCACCATTGAAATCCACTTTTTCATGCATACACATACGTAAGATGCACCATTCAAGTAGAGGGACTTAGATTCCCATAGCATTGGCTTGAAACCCACCAATTTTTCCACAAGACAAATTTTCTTGCCAACATTTTTTGTGCCCATCGTGGGGCAAATTTTGTAGCATCTACACCTAAAAATGACCTCAGGGTCATAAAATACAAAAAAAGATTCTAGAGGAAAAATTTCCTTAGATTGAATAATCACACAAAATACATGGATGTAAATCATGGCTATTCTAGGAAATACTCCTATTAAGAGAATTGATTTACTCTTTCACATCCAAGAAGACATTAATTCTAATCCGAGATAAGTTATTTGGCATAATAGGAAAAGTGTCAATCATTACTTCATTGCCATAAGGATTCGGACTGGAAGAGGAACGTCTTATTGATTGGAAAGGCATAGAAAAATTCCAGTACCCTAGAGAAGAGCATAAATTTCCAAGCTGGCTGATAGAAGATACACCCAAAAAATGAGACAAGGAGGACAAGTTGATCCCACATTTGAAGAGCTTGAAAGAGAGGCAAGAACTAAAGAGGAGATAAGGGCTCAACTTGAAGAAATAGAAAGACTCCAAATTGAAGTAGAAGAAAGAGTAGCAACACAAGCCTCTTAAAATAATGGAGGCTAGAAACAAGAAAAGAATGGGTGATAATGAGTGTGAAGTACACATGCCTAATGTACCATGGAGAAGAAACACTAGTCCACTTGCTCTTCCACAACCACTTCATGAGCTCCCAAGAGGCTCAAGAAAGAACTTCCCAAAATTCAAAGGGGATGGTTATCAGATCTTAGAAGAACATATAGTAGCATTCATCACTGCTTGTGGAGTGTTGGGAGTTGAAGATGAAGATGTTTCAGCTAGGCTCTATTAGGAAATAAGAGATAAAATATGTAGAATAATCCCTCACGAGAATCACAACAAAGAGAAAACTAATATGCAGAAATTAACAGATCTCAAATAAAATTACGAATAAAATAACACAACACAAAGAGATGAGTATTTAACGTGGTTCACCCAATTTGGGCTACATCCACTAAGAATCACTTACTTATATTTTATTACAATCCATCACTCTCTCAATACAATTCCCTGTGATCCGTTTGGAGCTATGCTCAACAAACTCTACAAAATTCATGACCAAATTCAAAACACATCTAAATACATTTGCTTGTACCTCTATCATATGCATAAGACCATATAAATAGACATCTGCTTAAGAAGTTTTACAAAACAATGGCTATCAAAACCATGGGAAAAACCCATCCCATTAACCTATGGGTCAAAAAACTCACCCATATGAGAAGAGCACGTTTCCGATATATGGGTGCATTTTGAGGCCAAAAAAATTTATGCCTAAATTTTGAAGTGGGCTACGCCCCGAACCCGTGAGGATACATGAAAAGTGTACAGTACTCTTAGTGTGCAATCTTCAACACTTTCACATATGAAAATAGGCTCCACAACCTACTTGAGGCTCTTTGTGGAGTCACTCCAAAAAAAGCTGTTGAATGGTTCTACATGTTGCCCCCAAGATCTCACATCACATCTTGGGAAGATATAAGAAGTGCATTTGAACATAGGTTCAAGAGCACAAAATATTGTTAGGATCTATTGGTCCAATTGGTTCAGATGAAGAAGGAGACCTCCAAATCAATGAGGGATTTTGTAGCAAGGTATGATAGGTTGACAAGAAGGATTCCAAAGATGTGGTAACCTCTCGAAAACAACTTGAAAAGGTTATTCATCGGTGATTTTCCATCGAAGTTGGTTTCTTCCTCAGAAGAGCCCAACCAAGAACATTGAGGGAAGCTAAATATTTTCAATTAAGACTGATGATGATCTAATTCTTTCTAGAAAAGTGAAAGGACCAAATGGGAAGAAAATTTTTCGAGTTCAAATTTAGTCATCACCGATCCAATGTTCCAAAAATGGCAAATGACCTAGTTGCTTTGAAGAAACAATTGTCACAAATCATAATGAGGAATTCTCCAAGGAGACCAAATCTTCCTGATAGACCAATAATTTCTCCACCCCCTCGTAGGCTTTCTCTTGAAGCACCACCAATCAATGTCATCTGTGACACTAGGGAATCAGAAGAAGGAGTAGACATTGAGGAAAATGAAGAAGAAAGCATGGATGACTATGAAAACTATCTTGAAATTAAAGATGTTGGCATGCATAATGGCCTGATTGAATACATTGCTGATGAGGAGGAAAGTGATGAAAAATATCCAAGTTTTTCAAGTGGTTTTTTCACTCATGCATAATCTAAGAATGGTGTTTCAGCCTCAATAGTTGCATCTCAGAGTAGAAAGAACAAAGAAGATAACTCTCTAAAGCCTCCACTAAACAAGATCATCAGCAGGGGATCACCATTACCACCTTCCATGGAATCATCCAAAGAGAAATCAGATTCACCAATTTTCAAGGATCACACTATTGTGCCAAGTAAGTTATCTAATTCTTCTCCCAACTCAAAATTTGTTAAGAGAAATTCTCTTCTAAATATTAGTTCTATAAGAACATCTAAATTTCAATCAAAGGCTACACTCTCACCTCCTTATAATCCAATTTCTACATTTGAAAATAGAACTCAACACCAAAAGTAATAAAACCCATATCATTTAAATCCTCTCCCACACTGGAACCTCTTCCTCATTTACCATAACTCCATTTTACTTTTTGAGCATTCAAGCAAAACCAAATTTCAGCTCTACGAGATTGAATACCTACAAACACATCCTTCCCAATTTGATAGACTCATCAAGGTAGTTCATGGTAGTAACCCTTTTTCTTCAAGCCCAATATCTAAAGGCCTATTACGCACACCATCCATACCACCTTCTCAAAACATGTTAGCCCTCAGTTCCCCCAACACCAATAGAGTTGAGCCTTTTACTGTCACTTCTCATCAAAGGCTTCCAGTTGAACAATTGCATCATAAACTCTAGAGCCTCAGATAATGTGATGCCAGAAAAATTTGTAAATGCTCTTGGCCTCACTTTGACCCAATAAAATGGCACATGCTATTCAATGGAATCCAAACAAGTTCCATTGGTAGGAAGAATCAAGGATACTCAGGTTACACTAGTTGATTATCCAAACAAGAAGATACTCATGACCATCTTGTTGGCAAACATCCCAACCTCTTTTGGTATGTTGTTGAGAATTTTTTTTAGAGAATTAGGTGGAGAAATAAAAATAAATTGGTCATTTTCAACTATCCTAGTGAAAGAAGAAATGAAGAAGTTGTTTTAGTCGGGAAAATTAAATTCACAAGAAAGAAATTTGATGATCCAAGAGCTAACATCCTCTTTCAAGATTGTGGGCTAGGAAACTACTTCCTTACATCACAAAAGGAAGATAACTTTCCACTCCTCATGGAGGAAGAAGAAGATCAGATTTGGAAAATGGAGTTTGATGGAAGCCATTCTAGAGCAAGTTCAAGAGCTGGTGTAGTATTATACTCTCCCTCCAATGAGGTGTATAATTTTTCCTACAAGCTGCAATTTGACAATACAAATAATATAATAGAGTATGAATCATTACTCTTAGGAATGAATACAATAGAGGACATGTGAATCAAGAAGTTGAGATGCAAAGGTGATGTAGAGGTTGTGGTAAAGTAGGTCCACCAACAATATCAGGTGAAGAATATTAGACTCAGGCACTATAGAAAAGAGTGTGGGACTACATTGAATCCTTTGATGCATTCTCCATTGAAGCTATCCCTAGGAAGAAGAATGAAATTTTTGATTCTCTAGTAGTGTCAGCACTTTTTAGTGATACCTCATCCTTCTTTTGGAAAGGATAAAGTGACCATTGAGATGGTGTTTAGACGCAATGTACCAAATAATGCAAATCATTGGTAGGTCTTCAATGATGACAATAAGATCCTATCCTTCTTAGAACAAAGGGATAACTTCAATAATATTTTCTTTGAAGGAAGTGAAAACCCACACCGTGAATTAGTCCCTAAAGAAGAGAAGGAAGGAATTGAGGGAAATGATGAAGAGGGAGTAATCAAAGCGAAAGGAAACAAAATCCCCAAAGGCCTAGTTTCTTTAGAAGATCTCTTTGACAAGCATGATAAGTTCATCCAAGAGAAAGAAAAATAGTCTTCTCGATGTCCATCTAATTTTGATCAAGAAAACATTGGCACTTCATAGAATCAAGGATGGTTAACATTAGTAAATTTTGCTCACCAAAAGAGAAGAGAAGGTTTTTGATCTGCTAAAAAAGTACTCAGATGTCCTAGCCTATTCCTATTATGAACTCAAATCTTTTTAGATAAGGAAATGCATCACTCCATTCCTTTAAAGCAAGGAGCAATCCCTTTAGGAAAAAACAAAGGCCCTACAATCCAAAGATTTATGATGTTATTAAAGAAGAGGTGATAAAGATGCTCAATGCTAGAATAATCTTCCCCATCCACCATTCAACATGGGTGGCTAACATTGTGCCCATAAGGAATAAGAATGGGGAAATAAGGATTTGTGTAGACTTTAAAATCTAAACCAAGCATCTCTCAAGGATAACTACCCTCTTCTAATCAAGGATCATATTTTGTAAGCAATCATTGGATCTGAAATGCTCTCTTTTCTTGATAGGTTTTGTGTACAAACAAATCAAGGTGGTAGAAGAGGATTGTAACAAAACAACCTTCACAACACCTTGGGGTACTTTTGCCTATAGTAGAATGCCTTTTGGCTTGATCAATGCTGGGGCCACTTTCTAGAGAGCAATGGACTTGGCCTTTAAAGATTTGAAATATTTCATTTTCATTTACCTTGATGACCTCACGGTTTTCTCAAAGAGGAGGGGAGATCATATCTTTCATTTGGAGCAAGTCCTTGCAAGGTGTAGGAAACATGGCATTTCTCTAAATCCAAAGAAGTGCATTTTTGGAGTCATAGAAGGTAAGTTGTTGGGACACATTCTAAACAAACATGGAGCACACATTGATCCTGAGAGGATCAAAGCTATCCAAGCACTAGCCTTACTAACCAGCTAGAAGGGAGTTCATTCATTATTTGGAAAGGTAAACTTCCTTCACCATTTTGTGCTTGAGTTTTCTAAACTGACTAAGCATATAACTTCCATGATTAAGCCTTAAGAAAGTTTCAAGTGGAATAAGGAAGGAAAAACAACATTTTAAGAGATCAAAAATCCATTGCCAAAGCTCCAACTCTTATATCTCTAGATTTCAACAAGGAGTTCATCATGTATTTCTATACATCAAAACATACACTTTCTACTATCCTTGTTCAGAAAAATGATGAAGGTTTGGAAGCAACCATTTCTTTCCATTTCTTGAAAAATCATGAGCTAAAGTACAACCAATTAGAGAAACATGCCTACGTAGTGGTCAAAGATGTTAAAAGTTTTAGATTCTACATTCTCAATTCTCATACAGTGGTAATGGTCCATGGAAGTGTAATCAAGTCCATTTTGACTCAAAAAGATCTTGGGGCTAAGAGAGGAAGTTGGATTGTAAAGATCCAAGAGTATGACTTGGAGATTAGACCCTCTAATCTGGTAAGAGGAAATGGTTTGTGCAAGTTGATTGCTAAAGATGAAGCTCTCAAGGATCAGTAGGGAGAAAAAGATGATATTTTCTCAACCTATTCAGGAGATAGTCCATAGGCACTCTTTATCACCACTACTGATGAGTGGTATGTTGACATTGTTGACTACCTCACTTATGGAGAATTCCCTCCTCATCTTGACTACAAAAAAATAAGTACACTCAAGCTAAAGGTAGCCAAGTTTGTAATCTGGGATCATGCACTCTACAAGAGAGGCCTAGATGTTGTTTCCTTAAGTGTGTAGATAAGGAGCAATAAGAAAAGTTGCTTAGGGCATGTCATGATCAAGTTTGTGGTGGACATTTCTCAGCAATGGTCACCTACACATAAGATCCTTAGAGGGAGATATTATTGGACCTCCATCTTTATAGACACTCAATATTGGGTTTCCAAATGCAAAGCATGCCAACAATTTGTTGGAAATCCATAACTAGTTGTATTGCCACTCAGGCCTATGGTGATTGAAGAACTAGTTCAACAATGGCAACTAGATTTTATTGGTGTTCTAAATCCTCATTCTAGTGCAGGGCATACTTATGTTTACTAATTTTAACTAATTACTTCACTAAATGAGTTGAAGCCATCCAAACTAAGCAAGCCACTCTGAAATAGTCCGTAACTTCATCAAGGAGAATATCATTGTTCATTTGGAATAGGATAAAAAATTGTTGTAGAAAATGCCACCTATTTCTCTTCTAAGGAGCTCAAATATTTTTTTTATGGCTTTGGAATCTCCATATCTCACTCTTCTAACTACTATCCACATGGAAATGGGAAAGCTGAGTCAAGTAATAAGAACATTGTGACCATTGTTCACAAGTTGGTAGATGAGAATCAAAAGAACTGGCACAAGAAGTTATATGATGCATTATGGGATGATAGGATCACTCCTAAGAAGGAAATAGGTATGTCACCTTTCCAAATGTTGTATGGAGTTGAGGTAGATATTCCTCTCACAATTGAGATGCCATCTCTCAAGTTGCTGCAAGAAATAGAAGATGGTCAATATAAAGACTCCATTGACAAGAGGATCCTCTTCCTGGAGAAGCTGGAGGAAAGCAGATGCCAAGTGGTGGATAGAATTAAAGAACACCAATTGAAAGTGAAGAAGATATTTGATAAGAGGGAAAAAGAAAGAGAATTCAAGGTTGGAGACTTTTTCTTGCTATGGGACAAGAGAAGAGAACCAAAGGGTAGCCATGGAAAGTTTGATTCATTATGGCTTAGCCCATTCCAAATTCATGGAGCTTGTGGTGAGAATGTTTTTCTCCTCTCATACTTGGATGGAAAACCATTGGAATTACCTCAAAGTAGGAAATACTTGAAGCTATATCATTAGTGAAAGCAGGTTACCCCCCACCTTGTACTATAGGTGATTTCATGGGTCTGTTTTTCCCTTTTCTGTTGTGTGGTTTTGGTTTATTTTTGTTTGGTTTTTGTTGTGTGTGGTTTAGCTTGTGTGTTTCCTCCTTCTTCTATCCTTTCTCATAATTGTACATGAATCTGCAAGGCCTAATGGATAAGGCATTGGTCACCATAATATGTTTTGAAACTTGAAATTCTAGATTCTCATGTTGTGCCCTAGCCACCTTGATTCATGCCATGTCCCCAAGCTAGAGGTAGCTGTTGTCTCCTAAAAACTAATATGCATTTTCATAGAAAAATTCAATTTTTTTGAGCTCATACCATTCATTTTGTTTAATCCAAGTTATAGATTCAAGAAATTAGTAAAAGTCATGCCCTAAAGTTGTTTAAATGTCTATTTTTCTCATTTTAGAAATCCTCCTTTTCCTTATCTTTGCACATAATATCATCTTTAAACCTCCATTTTTGATCAAATTGTTCACTTGTTCTATGGTCTAGGTCATAAAATCACTTTTTTCATCCATACCTCTGTTTTGTGAAGGAAATTCAAAAATTGGACTCAAAACAATGAAGTTTTCTTCCTCTACATTTTTCCACAGTCAAGATGACGGGCATCTTTTCCTTGTCAAATTTTGACCCCAATGAATGCAAGTACGTGGTCAGATCCTATTAGATGGGGAGGAATGAGATTTTTAGTGAACTTAACACTTTTGGTCACTTTTGGAAAAAATGGTAAATTTGCCCCATAGCCCCGATGAGGCTATAAAGGTAAAAGTCAAAGTTGAAGCATGCAGGGAAAAATTCAAAGGTGAAGTCCGCCATTGAAAAGTCAAAATGGATGAGCGGGACATCGGGGCACTTTTGGAAATTTAACCAAATTCTTGAAAGTGAAGTAAAAGTTCTAGAATGCTCCACGGATTCGCCAAAGGTCTTGGGCCCACCGTTGAAAATTCAAATCGAAACAATGGGCAGTGGAGGAAATTGAGTTTTTGAGCCTTTTTCCAAAAAGGTTAAATGTTTAGAAAAAGCCATGACCCCATCTACAACAATAACATACCACGTATCCTAGTTAAATCAGAGCAGCGGGCTAGTGGAGGAAATTGGGTTTTTGAGCCTCTTTTCCAAAAAGGTTAAAATGTTGAGAAAGGGTTGCGATCCCATTTCCAATAAGAATGTGCCACATGTTTAAGATTAAAAGTCAAAGAGGGTCTCGGGTCAATTTTTTCCAAATTTCCAAATCTCACAAAAAATCACAAAATGTGAAAGGCTTCCCCCGTAACCGCTCCAATCCCTTCCTACCACATGAATGGCCCAATTTCAAAGTTAGAGGAGCAAATCAAATGGTCTATATTTAAACTAGAAAATTGAATGTAATGGTTACTTTACAAGATCTAGTTTTAACCCGCCATGAGAGTTTTCTTCACAATAGAGTAATTTGAAAAGGTTTTGAGGATTTGTGAAGTTGTAATGGTTTCTTGTGAAGAATATAATGGCTTCTTGACATCATTCCAAGGGATGGCGATTGATTTCAAAAAGACCAGAGTGCTTTGTACCTGGAAAAGATAGAAAACACCGCACAAGTTTTAATTTCTCTTCTTCCTCAAATTTCTTCCATTCTCAAGCTATGCACAAACTCTGCTTGAGCTTCAATAATAAAAGAAGGAATTTTCACCTTTTTATTAAGGGATTGATTGGTACTTTGTGACCAATGAGTTTCATTCGGTCTTGTAGCTTCTCCTATGGGTTTATTTTTCTTATAACTATAAATGCATGTAAATGAAATTTTAATTAATGTGTGTGGGCATCTGATATTCTACTTCACAACATTATTTTCTCCTACCTCCATTCTCACTCCCTTTCCCCTTCTCAGATAAAGTTATTCTCTAGTGAGAAATTGCTACTTTTGCCACAGGGTTAGTGGAGTGCCCTTATTGGATCTCTGGTCAAAAGGCCACCATTGAAATCCACTTTTTCACACATGCACATATGGAAGATGCACCATTCAAGAAGAGGGACTTAGATTCCCATAGTTTTGGCTTGAAAGCCACCAATTTTTCCACAAGACAAATTTTCTTGCCAGCAACTTACTAGCAACAAACTTTGTATTTTATACTAATCACATGACATTAATATATTTGTTAAATAAGCCCATTTTACAAGGCACATATGTTGATGTGTGCTCTTATTCCAAGAATTTGACTTCACAATCATGGTAAAACTAGGTAAAAGTAATTCTAACCTAGACCACTTATCAAGGATTCAATTGGGAGAGGATTCACAAATAATTAAAGATAAAATGCCAGATGCATACTTATATATGTTACATCACATGCCTTTAGAGTTAGAGGATATTCCTATCTTTTTACACATAGGAATGGTGCTGAAGGAATGAAATCATAGAAAAGAAACAAATTACAATTCACGTAGCACCTTTATGATTATTTGTGGTGACTTATACAAACTAGGTCAAGATGAAGTAATGCGCTGGTGTGTACTAGAACATGAGCACATAGATATCATGGAATATGATCATAGTGGTATTAAGGTGGACACTATGTAGGTAACGCCACCACGTGTAAGATACTACTCACTTGGATTATGGTGGGAGACCTCGTATAAGGATTGTAAAGCATATTGTAAGGCGTGTGATCACTATCAACACCTTGATAAACCTAGGCAAAGAGACAAAATGCCTTTGAGACCTATTCCTAGTGCAGATCTATTTGAGAAATGGGATATGGACTTTTGGGTCCTATTTCACCATCCACGCATAGAATTAGATCACACTATATCATCACTTGCATTTATTATCTTACAAGGTGGTCATAAACAATGCCTACAAAGGATTGTACAAAAATAAAACATCCAGGTTCTTATGGGAAAATATTCTAACTAGGTATGGATGCCCACTAATCTTGACAAGTGATAGGGAACACACTTCTTGAATGAGACAATCAAGATATTATTCGATGAATTTATGGTTGTGGACAAAAGACTATACCCTATCATCCTTAGGAAAATAGTACTACTGAAGCCTTCAAAAGATATTGAGCCAAACCTTGAAAAAATTGTGATGTTGGAAGGAAAGATCAAGATGATAAAATTTCTTTTGTTTTTTAAGTATAGAACAACCTATAAGAGGTTGAATAAGGCCACACCCTTTCAGTTGGTGTTTGGCATATAAGTAATTCTTCCTATGGAATTCATGTTACCTTCTTTGTGTATTGTGTGTGCTAGAGGTCTACTTGATGAGAAAGCATTAGAAGAAATAATTGACAAGTTGATACAGTTGGATGAGAGGCGCACCATAGAACATTAGAGTTAGAAGTAGGAAAAGGCTAGGTAGAAGGCGTGGCATGATAGACATGTCAAGGATAAGAAACTTGAGGTTAGACAAATGGTACTTCTTTACGATTCTAAGTTTCTACACCATCTAGAAAAATTAAGGTGCATTGGTTGGGACCATATGTTATCACTCATATACTTGACTTAGATGCTTTCCAGTTAGAGGTGCTTGATGGAATACAGTAACCTAGTTACTTCAATGGGAGTAGGATGAATCCCTACTATAAATAAGCCTTCTTGGTGTTTGTAATAAGGTAGTATTTCCATTTAGTATAGGTTTCCCTTTTTGTATTTCCTTTAATGTATTTTCTTCTTCGTCGCTATACATTCTCAATTTAGTATGGTGTTTTATGTAATAAGTGTGTTTGTGTGTTGGAAGCTAATTACAGATAAAGTATTTTTATGTGTAGAGGATTGCACATACCATTAGTGTGGGGTGGTTTTATTTATTATTCACGAATGAGTACACATGAGGAAAAACTATTACAGTGTTATTCAAGTATGGAAAGAGTTGTTAGAAAGGAGATTGCTTCTA
Organism: Taxus wallichiana var. yunnanensis; assembly: GCA_018340775.1. NCBI lineage: Eukaryota > Viridiplantae > Streptophyta > Pinopsida > Cupressales > Taxaceae > Taxus > Taxus wallichiana. Next base: position 369,269,247 of record CM031233.1, read on the forward strand.
AAGAATACCATAAATGGAAATAGATGAAGGAACAATATAACGTGAGGTAAGCAATAATTGTGGAAACTACTAGAGGAAGGCATAGTGGCGAGGTACTTGGGGCATAAAAGTGCATGGAAGAGAATTTTGTAGTCATAAGGTAGGAAGGTGTGATAGAAGGTTATAGCTGGGGTGTGAAGGTGTATTGTGCAAAAATTGGGAAAATGATCAATTAATGAGAGGATTGTTGGTAGGTGGAGTAATAAATGTACTAACTTTTTGAAAAGCTATATAAGGATGTGATGCGTGAGGTTCATTTTTACCTTTGGGATCACAATTATTGAGTGAGATACGTTGCGATCGATCCAAGTGAATCATATTAAGGTGTGAAGAGCTACGAACATAGATGTGGAGAATGGAATTATGGACGGAAGAGGCTTGTGTCCCCATTGGTGAAGGGTTTGAGCTAAGCAAAATAATTGAGAATGAGCTAGGACATGGAGTTTTGAGCTAGGGAACATGATTTTGAGTTAAGGTTTGAGCTTACTTAACACAAAAGATAAAAGGAAGGATTTTAAAATGGCACTGAAGAAAGCACCTACAACAGACACAAAAGGAAAGAAAAAGGTGGAGGTTGAGGTTTAAGTTGTGCTTAAGAGTAAATATTTAGAGATGTAATATCCAAAAGAAGTAATATTCGGTTGGGATTATGATTCCCACATTCGTTGATGCAAGATAAGTGATTACAATCATCACACCACCGATAATAGGGGAGAATTGGATGCGTTGTTGAACAAGAAGACCAATAAGTGCACGGTTGATGATATACCAATATATGATGATGTTGCAAATAAGTTATTGAAGAAGGTATGAATTTATCATTATATGAACTCCCATACTTTGGAAAACCAGAGGCTTTATACCAATGGCTTATGAGTAGAGTCCATGAGGAATTTTTCTATTTTTCTTTGGATGGAGGGTAAGGATCACAACAAATTTGATTTCCACATTGATAGGAATAAAGGGAACAGGGAAAAATATCATAAGTGATTTAATTGATAAAGAAGCTATTATAGCCACTAGCAAGGAGTTAGGATACTCCAAAGGTCCATGTGGAATGGACATAGAAAAATTGAAGAAGTTTCCTATAGTGCAGGCAGCCACACATCTGCTCACCAAGTTAAATGATCAAGAGAGATGGTCACAGGTAAATACCATGTGGCTACACATTGCAAAGAAAATGATAGAGGGAGAAATATAGAATTTGGATAGCTACACTGCAGAAACTATTATTGAGGAAGCACACACAAGTGAAAGATAATTTTTGTGTTATCCTAATATCTCTAGTGTTTGTAGAAATTGGAGTGCCGATGGGATAAAGAACAAAATTTGGGAATACCCCATAGAGAAGAAGTCCCTTACGGAGAGGTTTGAGAAATATTTATAAGAACAATCAATGAGTGGGCCACTCAAGCAAAGGGAAGAAGCGTGGTATAACCAACTTCGTGTGGCATTTGAGGAGGAGTGGCACATTCCGAAGGAGCTACCTACAGTAGTAGGAAGGTAGTACATTTTGTGGTGTATCAACATTTTTGCATTACATAGTTTTCCATGAAGGATGGGACATGGATTCCATGGTGAAAAATTCCCTATGCCTTCACAATGTGCTACTTCAAGGCTTTAGTTCATAGATTTACTGATGCGCCAGTTGAACTTTAATGCAAATAAGGTAGATTATGACTACCATACCCTCAGGAAAACATATGTATATCTAGGTTGGTTTCCTACATTGAGAGGCTCATTTCAGATGTCATAAACATAAATCTAGTAAGCTTGGCTATTGGGGACAATGGATCTACACTCATATATCTTCAGCTTAAGCCTAGGCTAGAGAATAATAAGTATGTGGAGAATGAGTTCATGCTCCCAGGGCCACCTAAGGGAAAACATACAATGGAGAATGTGCCATCTCCAAATCTTGTTGTGACCATATAGATAGACGAGGAAGAAGAATAACATGAAGATAGTGGAGGCTTAGATCATAGAGGCCGAGAGGCAGCCCACAAGATAGAGTGGAGAGTGAGTACGCAGATACTCCACATCAAGTGCAAGAAGTAGAAGAGGACATGGACATAAATGTAATCATTGAATATGTCGTTAAAGAAGGTATTCAGAAGAAGCAAGACCCAAGGAAAAGAAACACCCCAACCTGTAATAAGATCACCTCGACTCTCCCCTAAAAAATAAGCACCTGAGATGAAGAGAAGGAGAAATTTGAAGCTTAATGAGGAGGCAGAGGATTCTGAAAAGAGCACACTTGGAAATCTAGTGCAACTAGAAGATGTGGAGGAGCCCAAAGATGAAGAAATGAGAGATGAATAAGAAGGGGTGAAGGAAGTACAATAAATTGTGTGTGAGAAAAATAGCATAGCTTATACAAACCAAAAAAGAAGGGCCAACTCTAAACCTTTGTGCTCAGGTTCGTAAGGGGCCAAGGATGAGGATAAGTGAATATTATGTTGTGCCAAGTATGGGATATGTTGAGGACACAAGAGAAATCATTTACGCTCATTTTTAAAGTTTAGTGGATCTAAAGGAGTTATATGGGTGGGAGCTGATGGACCCAGATATGGCCACTATGTGTGCAAGGAAACAACTATCCTAGTCCATGTAGACTCACATGGATGGACTATATTTTGATGTATGCAAGGATTTTTTTGTATCAAGGAGAGTGAAGAAGGAACATCAGAGTAGACACATGACCATATAACCAACTCTTATGTTGGATGAGTAAGTCATAAATTCCTTAGTCAAGGCATCTATTGAGGTGGCATGAAGAAATATTGATAAGGTCGCCACCATTAGGGAACTGATGGAAGATAACAAGGATAAAAATGAGGAGATAGAGCTCCTAAAGGAAGATAAGGAAAGAGAACGAACAAAGAAAGAGGCCTTCGTTAGAATGGAAAAGGAGATTGGTGATTAAATTATAAAGGAAAGTCCTCATTTAGAACCAAAGGTTCCTAAAACATTTCCTTCTACAATGCATTATGTATGCACATTGGTTGATTTGGTGTTAGAAGATGGACCATTTAGAATTCCTGACCTAAAATGGTGAACAATAAGCGAGAGATAGAAAGGGCCTATATGGTCAAAAAAATTCTACTTACAAGGAATTGCTCTAGACTTTAAAGGATGAGCTATGGAAAGAATACCAAGGTCTGAATTTTTTTCAGCTCCAGAGGTAGTAATAAGGACTAGAACTCTTGTTGTTGATAATGAAGTCCATGTAGAAATGAAGGATGCGACTTTAGAGTGTGTAGAAATATTGGGACTAGTAAAAAAAAGCACAAAGCCCTTGTAGCTACCCAAGACCCGTATAAGAAGAGGATAGATGAGATTGGGAGGCTCATAGTACATAAGATGGACCTTTTGGAGGGAATGATGTCTGTTATGGCCAATGTCATCTATTTTTATAGAATGAGAAGGAAAATATTTCCCAAGATGAGTTGGAAGACATCTCCAAAGATATTTTAGAGAAGATAAGGACAGCACTAGATGGTGATAAATACGAGAGGAAGAAATCAAACTTGAATATCAAAGTGTTGATCCTCCCGGTTGAAGAAGAGAGTGTTACAGAGTAGAGATTCATTCTTTTGTAAAGTGATTCTTTATATTATTTCCAGTATTATTATTTATTATTTGGGAACATCAGAAAGAAACCCGGTTTTGAGATGACAATGGAATTTAGTGTGGCGTAATGTTGATTAGACATAATATTGTGCTAAGGAGAAGAAACACAAAGAATGTGCACATGGGAAAAATGTGCATTTGAAGGTGTAGAATGATAGGAAAGGAAATGCGTGCTAGGATAGTTTGATTTGGGACTTATTCATTTTTATAGATACATAATTTTTTTAGAGATAGCGTATGGATCACACATTGGGATAGAGACTTGCACAACACACACATGTTATTTTGGGAACAAGCAACTAATAAGCACCATGCATGAGTTTGAGATAATAATAGGATTACTTCTTCCAATTAACTATAGGACATCTATTATTAGCACACTTGCATGTGTGCATGTTATTGTAAAGGCACATGGCTATTATAAGGATGCGATCTACTTTGTGAAGTGTTTAAGAAGTGTAGCGAAAGTTCCCACCCCTATAAATAAGTAGTGAACTATGTATTTTAGAGAGACTAAATAATTGTATAATTATGATGTTTAATCTTATGCGTGCATAACTTATGGTGATACTTTACAATGTAAGAAGCTCCTATGATTTACAGTGTTTAGTGTAATGGAGTATATTGGCTGGATAATGGTGTTAAACATGACTGTAACTGGTTTTTGTATGGTTAATCTTATTATAGTTATTGATTAATTTGTTATTATCTAAGATCTAGATATGGACTATGCACTGTAGAGTGTTTATGTTTATTTATGGATCTGAATATATGTTTTATCATCATCGCACTAACATCTTACACAAGAAATTCTAAAGAGGGCTTGGTACCTTTGTGTACTTTGGGTGAGTTATCAACTCAGTCTAGGTGATATGTTAGCATGCCTAGGTTTTATATAGTGGATTCTAGGTTGTATCAACCATGGCCCTTGTCTTGTTTCTATATACAAAAATCTTGAAGAAGTATGTAATGGTGGTCTTCCCAGTTGGTTCCACGCATCAAATATAAATACATTGACCTCTGTGCATGTATTAATTAGAATATTTCTTACTAATAAATCATTAATTACAACATATAATGTGATTTCCTTGTCATACTCATGATCCTGTATTGGTATGTTGGCATGGAGGATCTAGCGCTACCTTTCTACTTCCACTTGCATTACCATTTCCTGTAACCATTATTCTAAAAGAGTTATGATATTTTCTTATCTGAGCATTTTACATACTTCTCTAATGTAACTAGGACCCTTCTTACGTATCTCAACATAGCTTGCATGTTCTATCTTGTTTCCTACTCCTTAATATGTTATATCTCCCTAAATTCCTCTAATGACACATATCATCTCCTGAAATACATCATTTTGTTGTCTTACATCTAGGTACTTTGTTCGCTGCACAACCTCTTCTCGCCTAATGAGTGGTTTTGATTTTCCCTACTCGCATGAATGTGTTGCTTCTACATGCATAGTGACCAATAATGGATGTGGCTCTAATTTATGTAATGTATTTGGTACCCACTTTCCTTTTTAGCATGTTCAATTTGAATCATGTATGTACCTTTATCCTTATTATTTTTTACATATGCGGGTGTATAAATCTAGGAAATCCTCCACCTTATTAGCCTTTCCACCGTATGCACATGAAAAAGTTTCATAACATTCATAATGATAATGGTCTAGTGATCCAAATGTATAACATATACCATAAGGAAATATTCCTCCTCGACCACCACAGGACCTTCGATAATATTCACCTCTGAAGCTTTCATTATGTTTTTCACCTATCATTATTTTATCCATCACGCACATGTGATTTACTCTGTCTTGGTCTAACAAACCCCTTATATGGATAACTATAAGATCTAAGATTTGACTTGTAGATCTAATATCTCTATTCTATATGTCCATATAGAACTATATCCATTTAGAAATAGGGAATGATCTAGATTTTAAGGGCACATGAGATGGATTGAACCCCTATATATATGGACTATAAATAGATAGATCACTTGTCTAGTCCCAACTATCCCCCTAAATATACTTTATATATGGGAGAGAGGGGGAAACCTATCAATACATTTTATAGCACCCTTATCTAATTTTGAGAGGATAAAATATAACTCAAGGATGAAAACACATAAGGATTGGGCACAAGGGAGCAAGTCACACAAGTATAGAAGAACATGAACGCACCCAGGAACAAGTTAAAAACAAGACTTAGCCACTTTTACAGACTAAGGCTATTTTTAGAACATGGAGTGTTGAGCATGTAAAGAGATGAAGACTTACAAGCTATGCCAAGTATATTTTGGATAAGTAGAAGATTGAGATCCATGCATGATTTTGAGCTATTAATAGGATCTTTACTTAGAGTTAACTTTAAAAGATCTATTATTAGCACTTGCATGATTTTGTATTCTCTTGTAAAGGTGCACAGTTATTATTAGCATGTAGCCTATTTTTGGAAGGTGTATGGGTAGTGAAGAGAAATTAGTGCACCCCTATAAATATGTATTTATTTGCACGATTTAGATATCCGATGTTTTGTAGAGTTATGCTGGTGGTTTGTACATGTGCATGACTCATGGTAACACACTTATGATGTATGAAGCTTCTATGTTTTAGAATATTTAATATAATGAATCATATTGGCTAGATATTTATTTTGGATGTAACTAAATATGGATCTTATATAGTGAATATGATCATAGTAATTGTTTAGTTAATTTTTCATAAGATTAGATCTAGATTTGGTTTATGCATTGTGGTTTAATTGATTATTTGTTATGGATCTGAATTATACTTGTAATCACACTAACATATTGAACAAGCTACTCTAAAGAGGGACCTGGTACCCTTGTGTGCTTTAGGTGAGTGCTCAGTTCAAGATGAGTGATGTGTCAGTGTGCCTTGGGATATTTGTAGTGAATTTTAGGTTACATCATTAGTTTCATTTTTGGGACCTCTTTCTCATTTTTTTAGGATGTTGTGTAATGAAGATGTATCGGTTAACCTTGGCTAGTATTGAGGAGTGGTTAGAAGATATGGAAGAAGAGTATGCCTGTAAATTCAACACTGGACCTAATTTTAATGCATGTACGTGGGTTGAACATTATCTATATCATGGGCTATACAAGACATTATTTTCTTGTTTCCCTATAGAGCTATATGAGTGGCTAGTTGCTTATGCATCTAAGAGGAATTAGAGGTTTCACATGCTTTTTGGATGAAAGAAGAATTATGAGGCTTTGTATGATGTAGATATGATTTGGATGCACTCTATGGATGTTTGGTTTTGTGGTGTTTCAAATAGCTACATATCGGAATACGCAAGTTTAACTTACTATTTCTCGAGGTTGTTAAGTTTAATTTTTATACAATCCCAAGATGATCGTATTTGCATGGTATTCCACTAAAAATGAAGATCCTGATTGTGACTCTTGATTTGGAAGAGAAGCCGATGGCTAACTAAACCCTACCATGTGTGGGGTTAGGAGTAAGTGTGTTAAAATATGGCGAGACCTATCGATAGAAATGAAAAGAGAAGAAAGGTAGTTTAAGTTAAATGAGGCATGTGAGAGGAATTTAGAGAGGAAACGTGGGGTTGTAGAATGGATGGAATTGTGGAGATAAATGGCTCATGAAGGATTTACATCTCACATAGAGGACATGGAGCCGGTGCATCTAGGACTCCCCCATTTGGCAAGCATGATAGGGAACCCTATTCATCCTCAAGTGAGAGTGCACTGGTAGAGATGACATGTGCCATGGGTACACATTTGATCCATCCTGGTGACCTAGCCCTTGCACTTGGTTTTCCAATTTCTATGATAGTCAATAATCAACAAGCTAGTGTGGGCAGTAGAGTAGCGAGAGGAAAAGTTAGTTTACCATCAAGTTCAGGAGTAAATCAAGTAGCATATTCATCTACGGTAGGGTAGAACTCTTCTTTTTTATTTGAAGGTTTGGTTGGAGGTACCTTTTCAGGTGCATCACAAGCATAGAATGTGGGTGGGAAAAACTTTGGACTCACATCTGGGAGTAGTACAACTTCGCATATCATAGGAGTTCAATTTAGCATAATTGTTAGAACATAAGGTAGTACATCATCTGGTTTAATTCCTGCTATAGGAGGAGGATCAAGTGGCTCAAAATCTAGTGGCTCTAGTGGTTCTAGGGGAGGAGGAAACACAAGAGGAAATAAAGGTTCTGGATCTGGTGGGCATGGTCTGCACCAGCCCTAGAATATTTATATGGAGATGTCTCTTCGTCTTCTAGAATACAAATGAATATAATATGTGGTTGAAAACGTATATACGATGTGTGAGATACTATGGTGCAAAAGGGGATTACAACTTTAGAGTAGAAGGAAAGTCAATTTTTGACTACATTACAGGGGTGCACATATAGTTGGTATAGAAAGTTTGACCCTAAAAATAAATGTGTCAATTATACTATGTTGGGAGATGCTTTTTTGAAATAATTTTATATCCGTAAATTTGAGCAAAAGAACATCAACTCATTTAAAGATATTAAATAAGGCACTACGAGAGTGTTTTAGAATATGATGAATGGTTTAAGAATATTTTGTCTAAATTATCTTATGATATACAAACTAGCTAGCATGCATAGTGGTTTGTTTAAGGACTTATCACACATTTTAGAAAAGTTCTTTCACATAAAACTTACATAGATTTTTGTGAGGTGCTTGAATCAGCTCTGTGCACCGAGGAAATAGGAAGCATAGACACTAGAGTGAGCCCTTTCTTGGAAGCTCATATTGAAGAAATGAAAAAGTAGTTAAAAATTTATCAACCAATTCGACACATGAACAAATTATGACAAATAGAGAGGGCACACTAAGGATAGTTGTCCTCATAGATCAGTGCACTCCTTATTTCTGGACTGTGAGATCTTTCACTTGGACCATAGTTTAATTTGGTGCCTATTTTGCAAAGTGTTCGATAAGTAAAAATGTGTCTAGTTACTGTAAGATTTGTAGGTCTTCCACTCATGATATTGAAGATTATAGGTTGATTGACCAAATTCATAATGCCATTGATATTGGTGTATGACAGACTGGAGTTACAAATAAATCTAAAGATAAAAGTGAGCATCATGACCATGATCATAATGAGGGGCAATTTGATGGAGGTCATGGTAGAGGTCAATGATACCATGGTGGATTCAAGATGTCGAGGTCACGACAGTGGAAGAGGTGAGTCCCCTCATGGAATATGTTATACATGTGGATCTCATAATCATTATAGGTGTGAGTACTCTTAGAATATTGTTTGTTATTTTTATGGAAAGAATCATAACTATGAAGAGTGACTAGAATTGTATGAAAATTTGAGCACGAAGTAAAAATAGGAGAACAAGGGCGCGGGAATGGTTCGAGTACAACACATCATATAATAGCATTGGATGCCAAATTTAGCACCAGATCTTGAGTTAGTACATATGAAGATTACAAAATGGGTTGAGGGTGTGCATGCACTGAGAAGCTTTGAAACCAAAGCCTACCATTACTAAGGAGGAGGTGCTACATGTAAAGTATCTACACCTACACATCGAAGGAGGTCTATAAAAATACTATGAAAGTGATTAGGAGTTTATAGGGTGAGATATAATGTTTGAAATAATAGTAAGAAATTTAGAAAAAATAAGGTAATTGAACTTTATCGGACATAGATGTTGATGCTTTAAGGGGGTTTGCATGAATGGCCAGAGAACATCATTCCTTTTTGGTTGAATTGTTGAAGGGTAACACTCTACATGGTTGAATAAAGAATGAAAGACATATTATGCATGTTAACCTTCCACCTTATAACCTAGATTATGACAAGGAGATAATTTTGAATACTATTTTGGATGGTTGTCCTTTGAGTAATATCTTGATTGACACAGGTGTAGAAGTCAATGTGCTCCCTTTGGATGCATGGATTTATATAGGTAGACCACCATTATAGCCATCATCTAATTTTTGCGATTATGTCGAATTATACAAAGACCACACCAACTAGGTTTCTAAAAGATGCGTCAATTACTATACAGGGGGCCAAGTTTATTGGGGACTTTGAGGTCTTAGCACTTATAGAAGTTGATATATTTCAAACATTACTTGGGAACCCTTGGTTTTATGCAAATAATGTTGATTTGTGTTGCAATAAGGGGTATATCAATTTTGAAAACAAGGAGGAATGAGTTATTATCCATTTAATAGATGATAAATCTTTACCTTTGTGGAGCCCTTAAGTGCGAGAAGACTTGAACATAATTTATGTCCACACCATTCGGGATCCACAAGTTTTTAATCCATCAAAGGAAGGAGTTATCTAGTGGGATGATGCATAGTCCATGAGTGATACTACCAATGTTACATGTGATAAATGGGCACATGACACTTATGAAATGATTGGGAATGAGGAAAGAAATGAAGATGCACATGTAAGTAGGATGCATTGTGTTAGGAATTTAGGTAAAACCAAGTACCTCAGTATATTGGTGAAGGAAATCCTCATGTATCCTTGTGAGCTATGGAAGTATAGTAGAAATATTAGGTGGAAAGAAGGAACATGTTAGTTTATTATTTGTGGAGGATAACAATGCACCTTTGGTGGATGGTTCATAGAGATAATTTGTTAGAATGGTGAGAAGTGATAATTGATTTTTCTTCTAGATTCCTCTAAAGTAATGAACCTACTCAGATCTATGAATTTCATGGTAATAATCTTGTTCAACACCACGTTAGAATTGTGAGATACTCTAGATAGAGAGAGGCATGAATTTTTACTACCTTTTTTGTGGTTGTATAATATCTACCTCACCTTGCAAGGTTTTACATGTGCATGGTATGTTTATGCAGAGTTGAATAGAGACTAGAAATTGGAAAGGACTGACTATAAGTATGATTCAATTTTTACTATTTTCCCACTAAACCTCATGTGAATGAGGCATTACAGGTTATGAAGTGCTTGACTATGGGAGATAGTGCAAAAGATGAGGAACTTTTCCAGGAGTTACTTGGTGATTCATACCTAGAGATGCTTCTTGAAGAAGTGGAAGAGATACATGTAAAACAACTTGGGTGCACTTTCCTAGATAAAGAAAAAGGAAATTTGTTCTACATGATTGATGACGAGGAAGTGGAAACTTTAAACATTGAGCATTCAAAGGGTATGCATGAGTTATTGAATAGTACAGATGAGAAGACGTGCACCTACCATGAGCCTATGAAGACAAAGAAAGTAAACATTGGAACAAATGTGGAACCTAAGGAGGCCATCATTGGGGATTATTGGTATGACTTTGAAGTTGCTAAAATAATTGAATTAATGTGTGATTTTAGGATCTATGTTTCTTAGAGGCTATAATGAATTAAAATGAGTGCATGAATATTTGGGTGAGATGAGGATTAAGTTAAAGGAAGGTGCATGTATCCGGTTAGGAAGAGGCCTTACAGATGAACCCTAACCTACGTGTCAAAGGTAAAGAAGAAATTGACAAGATGTTGAAATCTAGAATCATTGATCCCATAGAGGAATCAAAGTGGGTTATCCCTATGGTAATTAGTATAAAGAAATATTGAAGGATCAAAATTTGTGTGGACTACAAGGAGTTGAATGTTGCATGTGTAATTTATCCTTTTCCCACACCATTTATCAAGAAACTTGGTGGGTGTTATCGGGTGCAAAATTTATTGTTTTACCTTGATGGATTTTACGGATACCATCAAGTGAGGATAGATAAATAGGATCAAGAGAAGACAAGTTTCACCACTGAATGGAAAAGTTATGTATACATAATTATGCCCTTTGGATTGAAGAATGCGCTTGTAGTATTTTCATGCATTGTTGTTTAAGAATTCCAGGATTTTATTCACAAGTTCTTGTAGGTTTACTTAGATGATTGGATAGTGTATGGGCTAGTCAAGGATCAATGTGATAGTTTGACATTAATGTTTGAAAGATGTAGGTAGTTGAGCATCTCCTTGAATATTAAGAAGTGCATGTTTGCTACACCTTTTGGGACTCTGCTAGGACAAATTATTTGTAAAGAGGGCTTGTTAGTGGATCTTGCTAAGGTTGTTATTTTAGGCTTAAAGGATCTTACTAGCAAAATAAAGGTACATGGATTCTTGGGCCACACAAGATATTACAGAAAATTTATCAAAGGATATGCTAATATTTTCGTGCCCTTAGAGGAATTATTGAAAGGTAAAGGAAAGTTCTATTGGGGAGAAGTGCAACATTATGCGTTTGAGACATTGAAGGAAAAGCTTACTACAACACCTATTATGCACTTTCCTTCATGGAATCTACCTTTTCATGTACATGTGGACACCTCTAGCATGGCCATTAGCATAGTATTATCCCATCCTAGAGAAGGTATTGTTGATCATCCTATTTTCTTTGCTAGAAGGAAGTTGACCCTGAAAAACAAAATTACACAACTACAGAGCATGAGGCTTTGTCCATGATCTATGTGCAAGATTTAGACAATACTTACTGGTGACACCTTTTTTTTCTATAAAGATCACATGGCATTGAAACCCTTGGTGAATAAGTCTATTTTACAGGGGCACATATGTCGGTGGGTCCTGTTGTTCAAGGAATTTGACTTTATAGTTATGGTGAAATCAGGTAAGAGTAACAATGGTCCAGATCATTTATCTAGGATTCAATAAGGAGATAATGCAGAAAGTATTGAGGACATAATTTCAGATGCACAACTATTTAAATTGAGCCACGTGCCCTCAAACTTAGAGGATATTTTTTGTCTTTTTGAAAATAGGTGTAACACTTGAGAGTATGAAAGATTTAGAAAAGCGAAACAACTTGCCATTCATGCCACACTTTACATGATGATAATTGGATACTTATAAAAGCTAGGCTATGATGAATTTTTACACCGATGTGTACGCGAGCATGATGAGGAAACAATTATGGAGGAGGCTTATGTTGGTATTGTAGGTGAACACTATGTAGGGGATACCACCCACGTGCAAGATTCTACTAGCTAGATTATGGTGGGAAAATTTATACAAGGATTGTAAAGAATATTGTAAGGCATGTGACAACTTTCAGCACCTTAGAAATCCTAGAAAGAGAGATGAAATACCTTTAAGGCCTATTGACAAAGTGCATAACCTTTTAAAAGTGGACAATTGACTTTGTGGGCCTATTTCCCAATTTGCACATTGAATCTGGATTCTCGCTATATCATTACTTGTATGAATTATATTACAAGGTGGGTAGATGGGGCACCTAGACAATCTTAAATTTTGAAGATCTTTGATAATACAAAATAAACACAAGAAGAACTTAATTACTTCATATGGGATCTTACAAATATATAGGTGAGGTTGTTCCTGAAATTTAGGAAATAAGTCACAACAATAAACTATATATGTAGATTGTTTGAACAACCTACGTACTAATAATATATAAGAGACTACAACCTACATATCAGGTATAATATAAGAGAACATGGGGAAAAACATCATCTTAAACCAAGAAGCATGCCACTCCATAGCCTACACATGGTCTCGATCATCACCACCGACTATGGGAAATATATCATCTAGATCAATCAACCTATTATATGAATACATGAATTGGGACCATTCAACCAATTCACATCAACCATCAAGTCAATTTGATCAAGAACACTTCCTGTTATAGTATCAATGGTACAAATCTCTACATCATCATCATCATGGGGGAAAACATTATACGCACACACGGGAATAGGGATTCTCATCTCTTCTTATTTATCGCACACAAAGAAAAAAATGTCACTAAAGCAATATGTGACCTCTGAGGTAGTGATGAACCCAAGGATACTGATTTTCCTCCTTCCTCTATTTCCTCCATCCTCCAAGTGAATTTTTTTCTACCTCAGCCGAATATGATCATGGAGCTCAATTTTACAAACCTCAATTGGATGTCAAATTCTACCAAAAATACATCTATAAGGATTTTTTATTATTTTTATGGACTTTTTACAATTTGACAACATGAATTTCACAATAACAATACTTACTTCAACACCACAACATGACAATAATTAATGATTCTGACATTGACAATATGACTTTACTTTTGATAATGACATTATCTCTAACTATAGACACAACTATTAATGTTACTCATAATATGAAGGATTTAAAACAAATGACTTAAAATTTTGATACTTTCAACATTACAAAATTTACACAACAATAACAAAAAAATTATAATGATACACTTTAAGAACCTTGAAGACACATTTTTTGAATTGACGCATTTGAATAAAAAAACTTTATTTATTTGGACTTGAAAAATACTAACATTATTTAATCTAACTTTAGATTAAATGAAAATTTATATTTTTTGATGATATAAAACAAAATGGCCCAACAAAAGAATCAAAACAATTATGAATCAATAACACAAATTAATATGACTTCCTAGGTATTCTCTAGGCTCAAGTAGAATAATTAAAGACTAACCCTTAACATTAGACAACAACCTTTGGTAGAGTAAATTCAAAAAGCAATAAATATTTAGCATGCACAATCATGTACAATCATATCTAGGCACACAAATTTGGTTTATGAGAAAATGCATTAATAGGTAGACTTGGTCACCTTCACTTTAGGAGTAGAATATAAACTATTCCCGGTAGAACATTAGAATTTTGTTGAAGAGATATGAAAGTGCTATCAAGAGCTATGTATCCACACTTAGGAAGAGTTGATACATCTCACTTTCTATATATGCATTGAATGAGATAGTAAAAGACTGCTAGAAATAATTGTTGAGGAGACCAAAAATTAATTGACGATTCAAATCAATATAGGTAGTTATGGAAAGAATCTATCCTCTTGATCGATGATTTATAGAGGAAATACATCGTCATTCTAGATGTTGTAGGTAACTTGAATATCATTCAACATGCCTAATTGATTACCACCAAATATCCTTAGCGCATGACGGTGTGGAAGAACCATATGGAGTGTAGAATAGATAAATAACATATACATGGAAGATATTACAAGGAATGGTAGCAAATTTGAATGGTGATACTTCTATGAATAGAATGTATGAGTATTGTTAGGATATGCGTAGATGAATGATAGACCAAAATAATGTCAATACATGGTCATGTTTGTGTATGTAACTATTCCATGATTTTATACTCCATAACTACTTGCATGCATTTTAGATCGAGACAAAAATCCTAATGAATTGATTAATACATACCTACACACCATCATTCTAAAAACTAAGATACATAGATCTACCATTCCATATAGATTTATTCACAGGAAATATGATCGTTCAATATCAAATCATATTGACACTCAAATAAAATAAAATAAAAACTCTTAGCATTAAGAATTCACCACTATGATACCAAATATTAAATTTGTAGACCTTTGATAATATAAAATAAAAAAAAGAACAAGTTAATTATTTCATACTAGATCTTACAAATATATAGATGAGTTTGTTTATGAAATTTAGGAAACAACTCACAATAATAAACTATATACATAGATTGTTTAAACAACCTAAGTAAAATAATATAAGAGAACTAACAATATATTAACTCACACATAAATATACAATGTGAGGACTATCCAAGGTATTCCTAATACAAAGGATTACATGATAACAACAATGGTAAAGTTCTTATGGGAAAGTATTATTAATAGGTATTAATGCCCTTTAAGTTTAACAAGTGATAGGGGTACTCATTTCCTCAATGATCCTATTAGAATATTAATGTATGAATTTATGGTTGGACACCATATGAAAAAACCCTATCACCCTTGGGAAAATGGAACTACTAAGGCCTTCAACAAGATATTGAGCTAAAATTTGAAAAAAAATTGTGATGTTGGAAGGAAAGACTAGGATGATAAGGTTTTTGTTGTAATTTCATACATAACAACCCACAAGAGGTTGAATAAAATAACACCTTTTCAGTTGTTGTTTAGTGCATATTTTTTTCTACCTATGGAATTCATGTTACCTTCTTTTCTTATTGTGTGTGTGGGAGGTTTATTTGATGAGAAATCACTTGAAGAATGTATTGAAAAACTCATGTAGTTGGATGAAGGTGTGCCATATAACGATGGAGTCAAAAGCAAGAAAAAGATAGGCATAAGGCGTGGCATGATAGTCACGTCAAGGATAAGAAGTGTGAAATTGGGAAAATGGTACTTTTTTATAATTCAAAGTTTTTACACCACCTAGAAAGCTTAAAGTGCATTAGTTGGGACCGTATGGTATTACTTATATACTTGATTCAAGTGCTTTCCGATTAGAGGCACTAGATGGAACATGCTTTCTAGGTTACTTTAATCTGGATTATGTTGAAGCCCTACTATAAATAAGTCTTCTTGGTGTTTGTAATAAGGTAGTATTTCCATTTAGATTATATTTCCTTAATGCATTCCCTTTATATGTGTTTCCTTCATCGTTTTTATGCTTTGTCAATTTAGTTTAGTGTTTTGTATAATAAGCGTGTTTACACGCCAAAAGCTGATTATTATGTAAGTGTTTTCATGTGTGAAGGACCACACATACCCTTAGTGTGGGATGGTTTATATATAAGGTTCATTGCCAAGTTGAATATAGTTTGATTGTCATTTGAAAATGGGTATGCATAAATAAAATTTTGTGTGGGTGTTTTTGGAAAGGCACGAGATAAAAAAAAGATTTCTCATGATTAAAGACCACTTATGGATCGATGCATAATGTAACATGAGGTAGGCTGCAAAAATGGAATCTACTTAGAATAAGGTGTAGTGGTAAATTAATTGTGTGCATGAGTGAGTGGAAAATGAGGTATGTGGCCAAGAAGTAGAAGGCATGCTAGAAGGTTATGACTATGGTGCGAGAGATGAGCAGCGTGAAAATTTGATGAATAATGAATTAATGTTGGGAATGGTAGTAGGTAGAGGGTAATAAATGTGATAAATATTCAAAAATATATATAAGGATTTAATGTGGAATCATTTTTACCTTTACATACAAGATATTTCAAGAAAGTTGAAGGTGAGCAAGCTAACGAGATAGTTGTGAAGTGTGGAAAGTAGAAACCAATTTTATTGTGTCATATTTATGCACGGGATAGTCGTACGCTCTATTTGGTGAAGTGTTTGAGTGAACAGAGGAATGCATAGAAGATGATTGATAGTTAGGGTTTGATTTGATCTAGGCCACACAAAGTTGATTTATAGAGCTCAAAAGAGGTTAAAAGATCATGCTATTTCAGTTGATATGGCACCCAAAAGAGCACCTGGAGTTGGTACAAGGGGAAAGAAGAAAAAATAAGTTGAGATTGAAGTGGAAGATGCTCCCAAGAGCATATTTTATAAAATGCAATACCTAGAAGATGTTTTCATGGGATGCAACTGTGATTCACACATTTTCCGCTACAAAGTTAGTGATTACAACCACATGATCAAGGATACTAAGGAAGAATTGGAGAAATTACTAGTGGTGAATACCTCGAAGAGAACAATAGACGACATAGTGGTTTACGATGATGTGGGAGAGAATTTATTGACCAAGGTAGGAGTTTTAGAATTGTATTAGCTCCGTTATTTTGGAAAACTTGAGAATATATACCAATTTCTCATGAAATATTCCATAAGAGGACTTCTTCTATTTTACTTGGCACCACAAGAGGATTATCGTGCCTTTGATTGAAAGTTTGATAGGACTAAGGAGTTCAAGTGTTGAGATAAGTAATGACCTCAATGACAAAGAGGCCATTGAAAAGATGAAGAGAGAGTTTAGATACACTAAAGAGGGCACAAAATGGACATCCCTAAGTTGTAGAAGTATCCAATCATTCAGTAGGAATCCATCTCTTCACAAAGCTAAAAAATCAAGAGCGCACTAGTCTTAGGTAAACATGGCTTGGCTTCATGTTGTGAAGAAGATGAAAGAAGGGGTTATATACAACTTATAAAATTTCATTGCTGAGATAACTATTGAGGAAGAATATAAAGGTGATAAAATCAGCTTTTTTCCATACTTCTATCATTAGTTTTTTTGAAATTGGGGTGTTCGATGGACTAAAATATAATATGTGGGAGTTTCTTGAAGAGAAGAAGTCCGTGGTGGAAATATTTTCCAATTATACTTGTGATGGATCAACAAGTGGACCATTCAAGTAGAGGGTAGAAATGTGGTATGAGTGCTTGCACACCACATTGAAGAAGAGTGGAGAATACCCAAGGAGTTACCTTGGTATTGGATAAACAAGTATAGTTTGTAGTGTACCAACACTTTTACATTGGGAGCTTTGGGATGAAGGATGGAAAATAGAGCCCTTGGTGTAAGTTTTCATATGCCTTCATAGTGTGCTATTTTCAAGCATCTGTACATAGGTTTTTAGATGTATGCCAATTATTATTCAATGCTGACAAGGTAGATTGTGACTACCACACACTGAGGAAGTCATATGTTCATCTAAGTAAGATTTATTACATTGAAAGATTAATTTCAGATGATATTAACATGAAGGATGTGATTTTGGCCATTGGAAAGATAGGCGTGACTCTGGTATATATATACTTGAAGCCTAAACTACAAAATGGGAAGTACTTGGAGAATGAATTCAAGATTCCTAGGATGCCCAAGGGAAAACATATTGTGGGTACTTTAGAGGAAGAGGATACTTTTCCCATTGAAGAGGAGGAAGAAGAATAACTTCATGAAGATATTGGTGGGCTAGAGTATAGGGGCAGAAGACAACCTATAGTTGGAGAGAAGAGAGAGTGCAAGGTGAATACTCTATTATAGAAACAAGAGGATGAAGTGTTGGAGACATGTGCAATGGAAGTAGATGCAGGATAGATCGTCGAGGAACCAAAATTTAAAAGAGTGTTGTGAAGAATAAGGGATTAGAGCGTTGGAACGTCACAATAATTAAGGAGATCACCTATGAATTTGCCTTAGAAAGTAGATCCTAAGAAGAAAAAAAGACGTAATTTCAAGCTTAAGGAGGAGGAGGAGGATGATTACGGGAAAGCGCATCAAGTACTCAATGTAACATGAAAACACATGGGAAACTTGTGGTTAAGAAATGAAGAATGATGAAGAGGAGCTAAAGGAGATAAAGACAAATATATAAGGGTGTGACTTAAGGTGTGCCCCATACCACATAGATAGGAAGAAGGCCAATACCAGATTTAGGTGCCTAGATTACAAAGGAAGGTGAATGAGGAAGGAGAAGGGGGGAAAAGAATATGTAAATCATCTACTTGGATATGTGGATGACACAAGAAAAATTATATGTGCATGGTTCCAAAACACTGTGGAGTCTAAGGATTTTTATGGTTGGGAGTTGGTGGACTCAGAAATTATGAATGCTTGCACATGAAAGAAATTGTCATGGTATATGGATGAGCCTAATTTTTTCATTTGTGAAGATTCATGTGTTTCACGTAGGATGAATAAAGTAACCCACATCTGACACATGAATGTTAAGCCTACTATCATGTCAGATGAGCAGGTGAGTAATGCCTTGGTGAAGTTATCTGTATAAGTTACATGTAGAAAATATAGATAAACTAGAAATAAATAGAGCATTAATGGAGGATAACAAGGAAAAGGATAAAGAAATAAATTTCTTGATAGTAGAGAAGGATAGGGTCAAGGAAAAAATAGAATCTTTCATTATCATGGAAGAGGAAATTGGAGATTATATTTTTAAGATAAGGCCACATCTGGAATAACAAGTTCTAGAAAAGTTCCCTTCTGTGATGCATTACATATGAACGCTAGTAAAACTGGTGATAGATGAAGGGCCCATGTGTATGCCTACACTGAAGGATGTTGTAGAGGAGGAAACAAGCGCTAAGGCCACAATTTCTAAGAAGATTTGAAGTTATGAATCTTTTTTGTAGGAATTTAAAGATGATCTTAAGAATGAGGATCAAGCTTTGAACATGTGCATGGTACTAGATGTGATTATTAACACACACACTATTAAAGAAGATATTGATGTCCTAAAGGAAATGAAGAATTAAATTCTCGAGCATGTGGAAAGTATTTCTCTAGTGTAAGAAAAGCACAAGGAACTTGTAGAAGCCCAAAATCTACAAATGGAAAGGATGAACAAAATTGGGAAGCTCATTGCATAGAAGATGGATTTCATGGAGGAGATGGTTTTAAGAATTTCTAATATTGTAGGAGTTCTATAAAATGAGAAGGAAAACATGACTCATGATGAGATGGATGCCATAGTGATGGACGTCCCAGATAAGACATGGGAAGCACTGAGTGATTGACATGCATTAGAGGCAAAGATTAAAAATGAGTATCCATAATTGATCCTATCGGTAGAGGAGCAGAGTGCCGAGTAGTACTTCATTCTTTTTGGTCACATAATTATTTATTATTTATTCTTTATTCATGGAGACATCAGTTTTGAATAGCCATTTCTAGGGTAGCAATGAATTTAGTGTGGGGTAATGTTGAGTGGATAAAAAAAATCTCAAGGATGAAAACACATTAGGATTAACCCATGGGAGAAAGGCACACAGGAGAAACACGCTAGTATAATAGAACATGAATGCACCAGAATAGGGGAAAATAGGACTTAGCCACTTTTATAGACTAAGGATATTTTTGGAACATGGAGTGTTGAGCATGTAAAGAGATGAAGACTTTTGGCTACACCAAGTCTATTTTGGATAAGAAAAAGATTGAGCACCATGTAGGATTTTGAGCTATTAATAGGATCTATACTTAGAGTTAACTTGGAAGAATATATTATTAGCACTTGCATGATTTGTATTCTCTTATAAAGACACATGGCTATTATTATCATATAGCCTATTTTTGGAAGATGCATGGGAAGTGAAGGGAAAGTCCCCACCCCACTAAATGTGTATTGATTTTCATGGTTTAGATATCAAATTTTTTTAGATTTATGTTACTATTTTATACACATGCATGACTCATTGTAACAAAACTATGATGTATGAGGCTTCTGTGTTTTACAATATTTAATATAATGGATCATGTTGGATAGATATTGGTTTTGGATGTAGTAGAATATGTTTCTTATATGGTGAATCTGATTATAGTAATTTTTTAGTTAGGTTTTCATATGATTAGATCTAGATTTGGTTTATGCACTATGGTTTAATTAATTATCTATTATGGATCTGAATTATAATTGTAATCATGCTAACATATTGAACAAGCTACTCTAAAGAGGTACCTGGTACCCTTACGCACTTTAGGTGAGTCCTTAGTTTAGGTGAGTGATGTTTTAGTGCACCTTGGGTTGTTTTAAGTGAATTCTAGGATACATCACTAAATATATGGGATTATATGTGTGGGATGGATTAATGGTCCAATAAAAACTATTCAAGTCACTTATCTAACCCTTTATACCCCCAGGGCAGGGTTTTGTTTAGTATGGATTGACTATAAAGTGGAGATTGATTCTATCCCCACTCTCCATCTATCTATAGAATAAATGAGATGGACGTCCTTGATCTATCAAGTATCATGTATCTATATATGGGAGTATAGTAGATATATTATCCCCTCCCTATAATCCTCCTCTAATAGTTATAGGGTTTAGTCACTCAGGGACCTATAGTTCTGTTTGGGGCATCTGACACCTACACCAATATAGTGGAGGGAGAGTGTTGGCCATGTATGGACAATTAGTGCCCCTCCCTAGATATTGGGAGAAGAAAGAGGTTGTTCCTAATCCATATAGAAATAGAAATAGAAATATAATAGAGGTTAGAATGTCTTACAAGCCTCATATATCTGATCAATCAAATGAAAAATGGTTGTGTCATGTGTTTGTGTGTCACAAATCTTACAATATGAGGAAATGTTCTTCAACATAACACATAATAAAAGTGGACAGTTGTGGATATCATGATTATTATGGAAAATATCACAATCTACTAGTAGCATGTGCACATTATTGTGTAAAAAATATCCTTTGTATTCCCCTCTACATCGTAATCCATACACCAGAGTCCACTGTGAGTCTCATGTGCTAAGTTAGAAAATAAATTCTCTAAATGTGTGGCTATTTCTATAATTTGAGCTTCAAGGAATGGGCTTACTTGAGTTTCCACATTTCCTAATGATTCTACATGTAGAGCTTCTCCTAGGGATTCATAGGTTGGTAAATGTTTTATGTGACAATGCCCTTGAAATGGTGTTAAAAACCACCTATGAAAAATTTTGCATGTTGGATCAGGTGGATGTATAAGAGAGTTTAAATAATAATGTGTTAAATATCACATCATATTCTTTAACAATTTTAGACATGCCTTACTTTATATCATTCAACACGCTAATGCTCTATTGTTCAAACTCTAGGATGTGAAACTCTTCCAAGAAATCAGCATGTAATGCATCATATTCCCCACTGTCTAGTGAGGATCATACTTCTTATGCCAATTATACATGTGACACTACAATGAAGTCATGAAATGACTTGATTTTATATTAGAATTTATTGTCCTCTTAGGTCTCCATAAAAGTTTACACTTGTGCATATGCTCTATCATATCTTCCACACCCCGTTATTTGGTAAATGAAATAAAGTCTCAAAGAAAATTTTGGGGGATGTTGTGGTAGTATAATATTCCCTTGTCTAGATGACTTGGAAGCTATTCTAGTGGTGAGCTAGATCCTAAACCCAAACATCCACTATGGTTTCCTCCACTCAGGGGAGGACCAGTGCTCCCAATCCTCCTAGTGTTATTTTAGGACTTGTGGTAGTTCTATCTTGCATCCCCATAATAGTGTTGTTGGTTGTTCAAATGTGCACCCGCATCTTGGATCTCTTAAGGGGGCTGAGGTGTCTGAGACCACAATGGAACCATCCCCAAGTTGTGGGACCTTGTGAGCTTGGGATGGATCTTGAGAGAGAAGGTTGTTCCTCTACCTACCTCTAACACTACTACTACTCCTAGTGTTGAAAGAAAAACTAGACTAAACATGCCAAGGGACCAGGGATAGAAGGATGTACAAAAATGGGAAATCATAAGCTAAGGAAGGTGATAACATCAGAAGGAAAGGGTCGATCTCTCTCCAAGAGTGATGAAGGAGATAGAGAGGGCATGGGAGAAGAGGGCACATGACACGTGCCACAGATCAACATGTGGTCTCGGCCTCCCACCATGCACAACACATGAACATGGGGACTGTAAGTAGAGGAATATGCAAAACATGCTAGAAAATATGTTCAGCATGCCAAAAACACAAACAAAGAGGTGAGATGCAATGAAAATGAGAGAGGGAAGACAAGAGTTCCACAAAACATGATTTTATTGCTTAATGGACACATAATCATTTACATTCATGGCAAGCAAGCGAGAATACATTACAAAGACCACACCAAGGTTTGAGACCCATGGGAATTCAACCACAATTTTGGCATGGTTTCATTACAAAAAGAAGAGATATTTTTACAAAGAAAAACTTTGTTATTTATAGAAGAAGGAGAGAAGAGAAGGAGAAAGGAGGGAAACTCATATTTAAATCTTCAACCACCAATGAAAAGTAATAAATTCCTACAAATCCAACTACAAGGCTATTAGATGCACTTCCCCATGTCTGTTTGGCATGTGGAATAAAGAAGAAGGAAAGATCTAATGAAATCTAGTGGTTGAAGTCGATTGGATGTATATTGATGAAATGAGAAACATTTCCCTGTATTTATCCTAACAAATCTTGCCTATATTTGAATTTGAAAATTCCAACGTGTAGCTTATGTCTGAAAATTTCTGATAATTCTAGGCATGCATTGATTTGAGATCTGTAACAAAATATATGATTGTGAGAATATGTCGAGAGACATCGGTGCATTAAAAACATGTGGCACGCACAGGTTGGATGAAATGATGGCCAATTGTTCATTTTTTTTTCTTTCTACCACGTGTTATGCACTAGTTGGTTGCCTAGATTTGGTGCCCTGTTGGCATGCTTTGGTTGGTTACGCATGACACACTCAAGTCTAATAGAAGATGACTTGGCACAGAAGGGAACAAAATGAAGCAAGGCACGGGAGTGAGAAGTAAGCATGCGAAAGGGAAATAGAGGGGAGGCACAGAGGAGCACACATGGGAGAAAGGCATACTTGCAAAAGTTAAGTATGAAAACAAGAAGTGGGCATTCAAATAAAGGAAGGTGCATAGTGGAAGAAAGAAAAGAGTACATGCGAAAGAACTAAGTCTAGGTAAGTGCACAAGAGGAATGTCAGGGACTTAGCTGATTGGAAAGTAAGTCTATAGAGGTGCATGCAAGGAGTGCATGACATGATAGGAGAGAAAGTGAGCATGTAGGAGGAAGGAACGCAAGGAAAAATGGAAGGAGATAGAAGAATGAAAAAGGGATAAGGAAGGAAGGAAAGGGCATATAGAGGAATTGTAATACGCGCAAAGGTGTCAAAAGAACAATCTTGAGTGCACACAACCTAAAATGTGAAACATCAGAGTCAGGATGAGAATATAATTTATCCACATAACTATGAGAGTTATTTGGATAATAGTTTTGGTGACTTTTGGGGGCCATCTTGCCTGCTAGATGAAGAGACCAGTAGCCTTAGAATTCCATTGGGCATGGATTCGAATGTTTAATATTTGAAGATTTGATCTACAACTTTAAAGAACATTCCTGAAGTCACTTGAAGCTATGTCTAAACTTTGAACTAAATTGCTTCTCTTATATGAATATATTCTAAATTGGATTGATGAGAGTGAAAGCTATTCACTAACCATTAGAACTCCATTTATGCAAATTGAATTGTCATCCCAGGAAGCAACAAAAGGGGCACATGGGTGCAACAGGAAAGGAAAGGCGTTAGAGGGAGCATGCCGAAATAGAAGCACAACACTATGTACAAAAGTTTAAAATCATACATGTCCCAAATGGAACATACAAAGTGTGTGGGAACTTGTGTTACTGAAAGAAAACCTAAACTAACCTAAACTAACTAGAGGAAAGGGTAACTCAAGTAAAACCTATAATAGGTAGGGAGAAGTAGCTTCCCTTCCTCACAAATTGTGACCATGTAGTTGATTTGGCATTGAACATGGTTGGAAATGAGAGTGAAAAACCACCTTGTAGATGGTGTTTCACCCTCCTCAAAGTATCAACAAATAGAATATACACCTCCTAGAGTTGTTCTGTGCTTGGATCTAGGAGGTGCTACTATTGACCTTTAGCACATTGAAGCTCTACCTCATGCTCTGAAATGAGCATGACCGGTGGTAACTCTTTCTGTAGCTCTAGGCTAGCTAGATATCTGATTGGGCATGGTCTAATCCTTGTGGTTTTCCCATTACTTTGAAGCTTAATCCCATAGATGGGATTTTCTTTCATAATTTCCTCCCTAAAGGGAACACTTGTAGGAGGGCACACAAATCTAGGGCATGGATGGTTTTGCCTCTACAAGCAACTCGGTCTCCTCCAAAACTATGCCTTCTGGAGCTGACTAATTCTCCTTTAGAATATGCACCCGTATGATTTCCTCTTCCCAGTCAGAGTTGCATGAGTCACGCCATTCTTCAATTGTCCTGTATTCATTGAACATGATGAACTTAGCTGGGAAAGGTGCATTGGTAGGTGGCTGTTCATTTATGGTACAACTAGGTAGAGGGGACTCAAAATAAAATGGGAGGATGAATGCAAAAGGGATGGAAGATGCACGTGCAAGAGGAGCAGAGGCATGCACAGGAAGGGGAATGGAAGAGAAATGAAGGTGAGATGGAGGGGGTTCTAAATGTGGGTAGCGCACAAGAATCTAAGGAAATGCGTAGTATCTAAGATGATGTAAGTTGGCATGGAGGAGTGGGAGGGATGTAAGATGGTAGTGCAAGGTTGCCCCATTAATAAGGTTGTCGCATGCTAGATTTTGAGCCTCTATTTTTACGCCTAGTTTGTAATCTAGGGTAACATCTTAATGATGAAGTAAAACTTCCATTAGGCACTAAACCAACATAGTACAAGGTTGACCCATGGGCAAGAGACCTTGTAGCCAACTTTAGTTGCGTTTATAGAGAACTTGACTCGAGATGCATCATGTCCATCTTTGTCTCTTGAGCTCGCCTCTCAAAATCAACTTCATCAAAGATTTGCCACCATCATCTACATAAACCTGTTCTTCATAAAAATTTTGGTTAGAAAAAGGTGGGTTATATGCATTTTTGAGATAATGGAGCTTATAAAACAAATTTGGAGGAGGATTTTGAAAGCGTGGGGATGGAGGGAAATATTTTTACTACGCAAATAAGAATTCCATGGCAGAAATAAGCCATGATTGCACAACTTCAAAAGAGGAATGTGGAATGATGGAAAAAGGAGAAATGAATGGAGGAATGAGGGGAGACTGGTCTGCACATAAGATAATGGGTACGTTGAATCAATGGAGTCTTCAGATGTGTTGAAAAATGCCTCAAAGGATGGATCTCAACTATAACACATCGAACTTGCTGAGATGAATATGTAAACCTATTCACCCTAGTCCCATTTGGGTGTGCCAAAAACTATTGTTTGCTCAAATGAGTACCCACATCTTAGATATATTAAGGGGGCCGAGGTGTATGAGACCAAAATGGAACCATCCCCAAGTTGTGGGACCTTGTAAGCATGGGAAGGATCTCCGGAGAAGGCGGTTCCTCTACTTACTTTTGTCACAAAATCATAGCACCCCCAAATGGCATGAGAATGAATCACAACATTTGGTGTGATTGGGACACATGGGATCACCTCTCAATTTGTGGGACTTATGCTTGAGGTAAACCTTTGGAGAAGGTGACTTCCTCTTCCTAAACTAAACACAACACTACTTCGATGTAAGAAAAATGACCAACTAGACTCGTGATAATATTTCATGGGAGTAAAGAGAGAATGCAGAGAAATAAAATCTATTATAGAAGTGGTAATGCACCAAGAAAAGGTGTTTTCAACTTCTAGAAGGGTTAATGTGGGTATTATGCTTGCATCATTAGCCACCTTCACCTATTGTAACTCGAAAAGGATATAAAATACCATAGACTAGAAGCACATGTTCCTTTGTTTGGGAGTCTATCTAAACACTAACTGGTATGGCTAGAGCCGAGGAAGATGGGGTAGAAGATCAGTACTGAAGTATTAGTTAGAGAAATATCACTAGAAATGTCGGCTAGTATACGTGAAGAGGTAAAGCAATGATGGAAGGTGTGGGTGTGAGGACAGCCATAGGAATTGACAAAATAATGCTAGGGGTTGAAATTGAAGAAAATGGGAGTGTCAAAGGAAATGAAGAGGAAATGGATGACCCAATATTTTCCCAACCGATAGAGCTGGAAGTGACGAAAAACACAGGCCATGGAAGGGGGTGAAAGGAAGAAATGATGGTAGAAGTGGAAGGAACTGATATTGGAAGTGATAATGGAGGAAGGGGAAGAGGTGATGGATCTGGATAGTACTAGGAGAGGCACTCACCTCAAGAACTAACACCGTATATTTTTAATCTTAGGAGCAATGAGACTTAGAAAGAGATGAGCCACCAACCACAACCTGAAATCATCTTTTGAATGATAGGAACCTTTGAGTCTTCCTCTTGCCTTTTGTGGGTGTTGGTTGGTTTACTACTGATGTAGACCCTTTATTTATAATGCTTATTTTCCCTTTAGGTGAGATTCCCAAGGTGGCCAACCAACTATAAGTTCTCTTTAGAATGGGTCTTGCCATTTCGTAGTATTACGACATTCTTCCACATACCAATAAATCCATGGCAAGTGGTTGATTGGTAATATTATCACTCTTGTATGATGAATTTATGACTTCATCACTATCTTGCAAGTCCTTTGGCACATCAACCAATCCAAACTTCCACACTTCATCAATATTTAATCTCTCATAATCCCTTTTCCACATGATGTACTAATCCCGACAATGAATCCATCTATCTTCTAATTGGAGCACATGAGCATTGGACTTACTGTCTCCCCAAACTTACCCCAATAATCAAAATTAGTTCACCGATGGAAGGTCCATAGGGTTACTTAAGCCATTTCTACATCCACATTCTTTGCCTTGTGGATATTTGGGTAAGAATACCTGCCAATTGAAATAGGGAAATGCATTCCCACCTTGTGACACTTATTTTGGATTTTATGGTAATCCAACAACTACCAAACAAATTCCAGAAGAATCCATTTATTGGTGGGGAACCTTGGTAACTTTCTTGGGGCACCAATGAAACCAAGAATCTGAATGTAGGTGAATGTGGGAAATTAAAAGTAGATTGCTCCCCATTCTTGCACCTCTTAGAAAGCCTCATTGGAAACCCTCCGATTATATAGCTCTTTTTCAAAGTGATGGAGGACAACAACGAAGAAAGCATCTTTGATTCTTTGGAAGTGCTTGCTCCTTTCATCGAGAGTAAGTTGGGGATAAAACTCGTATATTTGGGATGTCTATGTGAACTCCCTAGTATTCAATCCTATAAAATCTCGATAAAGCAATGACCACATATACTAGAAAAGATGTCATGTAGAAAGTTTTAGTTTCGACAACTTGCCCAACCGATAGTGAACGTTCTTTACTAATATGTTCACCCCATCGGATAAAATCGTCATTCTTCTTGATAGTTGTTATGTACAAGAACATCCATTCTTCTAATGCCTTTACTGAAGGAAGACCTAAAACTCTACTTAAAAGCACGATGAGATCATTGACTTCCTAAATGAAATCCGATCGATGTATAGTTTTGGGAAACTTGGAAAAATTATTAATTAAGTAAGATTTCATCATAACTTTTGAGCACACTTCTTTTTTATCTCGGTGTTCAATTGTTATTTTAGATGAGAATCTTGAACGTATGGAAGTGTAAAAAGTCTTCAAAGAAATCTAGGTTGAGACAGATCACCACCTTGTCATCACTATCTCTTATTGGCAGATTCCTGTCATAGTGGGCTGCTATAGTTAGGAAAAACTTTGGGAATTGTATGGATGTGGGAAAATAGGAGGTAAGGAGAGACCACTATCATAGATGGCCTACATCCATGGCTTTTTATTCAGGGCCTTTAATCTTTCCTAGAACTCGAGAAGATCAATCTTTCCTAGATCGGTGTCCCTGATATTTCCTAAGTCAGAGGTGGAGCATAATTGGGGAGAAACCCCAAGATATGTGTATTTCATCTTCTATTTTCCCTTCGAAGTGGAGGTAGACATCAAAACCTATGTTTTAGGAGCTGAATGTCATAGAAATTCTAAAAACCCGAAAGCAAGAAAACTCAAATTAAAGAAATCTCGAAATGAAATATTACGAAATGAAATCTCTCGAAACTTGAAATCTCTGAAAACCTGAAACTTGAAATCTCTAAAAACCCAAAATTTCCAAAATCCTAAAACATGAAATCTCTGAAAACTTGAAACTTGAAATCTCTGAAAACCCAAAACTTGAAATCTCTAAAAACTTGAAATCTCCATTCTTTGAAATTACAAAAGCTGAAATCTCCAATAACCCAAAATCTCCAATTCTTGAAATCCTAAAATCTTTGAAAACTTGAAACTTTAAATCTCCAAAAACCTGAAATCTCCAATTCTCCAAAATCCCAAAATTTAAAATCTCTAAACACTGAAATCTCCAATTGTGATTTTTGAAAGAACTCTCGAGATGAGTTTTCTGAATAAGTCTGAAAGGATGATAACTAGAGGAAACTAAAAAAATGTTAAAAAGCCAAGTTGGAAATTGAGAAATAGGAGGAAGTACGAGGGACCTAAAAATATCCCCTGAACATACTTGAAAACTTGGAGAAAACTTACACAACAAAACCATGGTGAAAAAGAATGACATAACAAGAAAACACAGAGGGAAAACAAAAGGAAACCCAAATGGGGAGAAGGAGGAAGAAAAAGACCTAAACCAAAAGAAAAAAACATACCTTGAAAAAGATGCCGCAAAGTATGAGAATGAAATGTCGCAAGCGAAAGTGTGAAAGTGTCAGTAAAAATAAAAGTAAAAATCCAAGTTTATATAAAAATCCCTACATTAATGGTAAATTTCTGATTCCATGCAGAGGTAGGTGGAAATTAATTGCACTTAGAATTTCCAAAGCTCCAAAACCTGAAAGCCCAAACTTCCAAAAATTTGGGATTTCGACTTTGTAAAATGGGAAACAAAATATGAATTGGCAATTGAGAAGTCGAAACTCAAAACCACGAAAGTCGAAAATTGAATTTTAGAAATTTAGACTTCGGAAAACTTCACGTTCAAATCCAAAAATGACTTGGAGAACTCCAAAAACTTGAAACCTAAAAATCTGAAATCTAAAAATTCAAACTTTTAGAGTTTCAAACTTCGGAAGTCTGAGAGGGATTTAGATGAAATGAGCCAAAAGTTCGAAACATGAAAATCCAAAAGTCCAAAAATTTGAAATTTTAGAAATTCAAACTTCAAAAAAATTCAAAATAAATTCCGATATTGAGCTTAAAAACTCGAAGTCCGAAAATTGAAATTTTTCAGATTCTCGGCCTTAGCAAAATTCATTGTGCGAGGATTTCTTAAAAACATTAGTCTAACATATAGCCTTCTTCTAGGTAGGTTAAATGGTTAAATTTTTGGCGATCTCTAGGGAAAGCTTGCCTGCTAAGATTTTAGACTAGTAGCCTTAAGAAAAACATTGGGCAAGGGAGTCTAAAAAACCAAAACCAAAATGGAAAAAATGCAAACAAAAGAAAAGACAAACAAAAAAATGTGTAGAGTACTTGGAGGAAAACAAAAAAACTATACAGGGTGGAACCTCCTCAAAAGTAGTCTTTGAGGTGTATCCCAATCACATGAATGGGAAATTCTTCTCCATTGAGTCCAGTATAGGAAAAATGAATTTTCTTCTTTGTGATTGTAATAGAATAAGGCCCATTCAGAGAGAATCAAACTTGGCGTGTTCGTCTAGTTTGGCAAGATCTTCATCCCATTTTAGAACCAAATCCCCTTCCTTGAACAACCTTTCGAGAGGATTTCTTGTCAAAGGATTTCTTAACCTAAGCCTCGATGTTCATCAATGTATTCATGGCGGTGTTTCAAATATCATTTAGTTCCATGAGTTCGAAAAACCTCACCGTTAATGCCTCATCCTCCATAACTTCAAGCCGATAAGCCAAATCCAGGGAAGGTATTTATGAGGAAAGTGGCAACTTTGCTTACCTTCCATATACAATCATGAAAGGTGAAACCCCAATGGCCTTTTTAGGTGTTATTCGATCTGCCCATAGAGCGGTCTTGAGATGTGTATGCCAGGTCATTTTGTTGGCCTCCATCATGCACTTGATGATCCTTATCAGGTTTTTATTATTAGATTCAGCCAACCCATTTCCCTATGGATAGTAGTTAGATGAAGTCTTGAGATAGAATCTATTCCTAATGGCTCATTCACTTATTTTAATCCCGAGGAACATCATTACATTGTTAGAGATAACTTGATAAATAGAACACCGAACCTTGTCATGATACTCTCCAAGAATTTGAGGATAACTTTTTCATTGTTTTCCTTCAAAGGTATCACTTCCATCTAGTGGGTGAAATAATCTGTCACAGTAAGGACCCATTTATGTGCTTCACTAGATGGAGGATTGATCATACCAATAAAATCCAACCCCCATTGAACAAAGGGTTGATCCACTTGAATAGGATGCAATGGGGAGCTTCAGCTTCTATTTTCCTACAAAAAGAGTACACTCTTTACATTTCCTTACCCAAAAATAGGCATCTTTGAAAAATTCTGGCTAGTAGTAACCAGATTGCATGATCTTTATCGTAGTCATTGGTTCCAAGTAATGTCCTCTTAGCCCCTTTGTGGAACTCCTCCAATATCTTATTCACTTGCTCTAGTTTTATGCAACATAAAAGAACATCGTTTAAATTCTTTTGGAAAAGAATGCCATCTACCACAACATAAGGAATAGACCAGAGATGGAAAGTACATCGTTGAGTCTTATCCATATTTGGAGGATATACTCCTGAGAGGAGGAAATTTTCCATCTTAGTTAATCAATCAATCTAATCATTTCCTTCATCAATATTAAAGAGTACAACATCCTTAACATCCTTAATTTCCATGTCTACAACCAAATTTTAGCACAACCCTTTGCCTCTAACAAGCTTAGTGACTTTGATGTGTACATCATATTCCATTACTTTTGTAATCCACCCAGCACATTTCTCATTCATCTCTTTATTCAACAAAAACTCTTTAACGTCAGGATGAGAAACCATCAAATATACCTTGTTGTTGGACAACATGCGCCTAAATGTTTTTGAGCTTGAATGAAAGAAAAGACCTTTTTAAATAAAATAATACTTGAGTTAATATTCCTTGAGAGACTCACTAAAAAGGCAATTGGTTGCTCCATTAGATCATCGTTCTGTTGAGTGAGGATACCTGAAATACTCTCATGACCTACGAAAGCATAGAGAATAAAATCCTTTTCAAACCGGGGGTTTACCAACGTAGGAGCTTGGGAAATAGCAGTTTTGATAGCCTTAAAACTTTCTCTCCTTCCTTTTTCCATGAGAAAGGGATGTTATTTTTAACCATGTCCGTCGGCCAGTTTGGCTAACTTGCAAATTACGGAATGAATTTGTGAAAATTTTTATAGTTCCTATAAAACTTTGGAGACCCTTCTTATGACTTGGGAGGGATAGAGAAAAATTTATTGAATCCCATATGATTCAATTAAGATTCCTTTAGCTGAAATAATATGCCCCAATAACTTTCCTTCTTGAACTACAAAAATGCATTTCTTAGGGTTTAGTGAGATCCCAAATTCTCTACACCTTGAAAAACTTTCCTTAGGTGTGCAATATGATCTTTGGCATGTTTGGAATAGAAAATTATATCATCAAGGTAAAATAAGATTATATCATTGATGAGTCCTTTAAATTCCATGTTCGTGGCTCTTTGAAAGGTAGCCCCGCATTTGATAATCTGAATGACATTTTGTTGTATGCATATGTGCCCCACTTAGTGGTGAAAGCCATTTTGAATTGATCATATTCTTGGACCAGAATCTGATTGTACCCTGAATAACCATCCAAAGAGAAAATATTTGAGCTCCTACCACTATCTAGAGGATTTGTTCCATTGATAGAAGAGGATAATGATCCTTTAAGGAGGCACGGTTCAAATCCTTGAAATCTACACAAAGCTAAATCTCTCCGTTCTTCTTCCTTACAGGCACCAGATTAGCTACCCACGATGAATGCTTTATGGGAAAAATTATGTAGGCTTTGATAAGCTTGGTTAGCTCTTTCCTCATTAATGGCTCAATCTTGGGATTGATTGGCCTTTGTTTCTGATAGGCGGCTTAGAGTTTGGATCCAATTCAATCATGTGTTGAGCTAGGCCTGGGTCAAAACCACACAGGTCTTTGTAGCTCCATGTGAAAATATCATGATACTCTTGACACAATTCAATGAAATATTTCTTTTCCTGAGTAGTGCATACCTTACCAATCTTTAAACATTTCTCGCTAGCCACCTCAACTTCCTCAAAATCTTCTTCTTTAACCACCATATTTGTGATTTGTCATTTGGACTAGTCATCTGAATTGAAGATAGATTCAAGAGTGACCAAGCCTTTTGGAAAATTTTTCCCTTTAACTAAATAACTTGGTCACTAGATGATTCCTACAATTTACCTTGGTGTTTGGTAGCGAACTCTGTTTCTTGTTGTAGAAAAAGAACAACCTGTTCATCACTATCAAAAACCTGCCAACTGCTTAAATTATCTGATATTGTGGGATGGACAACCATTTTAACTATTTTCTACCCTTCCTTTATGAGGTCCATAGGTATATTATATTGGGATCCGATAGTAGAATGAGCCTATCAGCATCTTGATTTTTATTTCTAGGAACCACACAAATTCTGAAAGCTTGAACTCCTCTATTAGGTCCCAAAATCGATTCTTATATGATCTTAAGAGATCATTCTTTGATGCACTACGGGATGTTACTTGATGAACCACCAATTCACTATCACCAAAAGTGATCAAGGATTTGATTCCTCTTTGTTGGGCCAGATGTAACCCTTATTTAAGAGCCTCATACTTGGAAACATTATTAGTACAACCTGAAATGTAATAAAAACATGAGAAATATTTATCCCCTTCAGGAGAAATTATCATGACTCCTGCACCAGATCCATTTTTACTCCTTGAACCATCTAAGAAAATATTCCACATTCCTTGAGAATCACCGGGTGTCTTAACCACTAAGGAATGATTGTACCTTATTCATGTATACAATAAGTTCCCAATCCAGTCTCATCCAAAAACAATAGACTAGATTCTTTGTTAGCCAATAAATTAGCATACGAGTCGTATTGATGGTCTATAATTACCTCATCAAGCACTGTATCAGGCACCTCCTCTACAAGAGTAGTTGGTTCATGATCTGCATTCTCATCTTCATGGTCACAAATGGTGTAATTACCTTCTATGGGTTTGGATGTGTAAGGTTCCACATGATTGTGACAGATTGGTTCTGCCCTTATAGCTACCTTAGTTCCATACCTACTCCTCAAGATCATATGTGACTAGTCTGATGAAAAATAACCACCCATTTTTGTGGTGAAATCCTGTGATAAATAAATGGAAAATAGGGGATGAAGATCAATGATAGATATTTCCTATGTAAATGTCAAGTTAGGACATGCATGGATAGTAAGTTAAAGCCCTTTAATGACCCCCATAGTTTAGATTGCCGTACTATGAAGTTAAACAACCCCTTTTGTAATTGGAGTATATGGAATTTGTAGTACATATGCGACCTATTTAGACATTACGTAAATATTGGCTCCATAATCAATCATACAATTATGCACCAATTGCTGCAATAATAACCGAGATATAAAATGGTGGGGGCTTATTGGTATTAGCATGTATCTTCATCTCAAAGTTAGCATAAGCTGGTCGCCACTACTACTTCCTGACCTAATGATCGGTTAGTAGTGCCAAAACTATTCACAACCTCTCATAGCAAGTTCCTTTGAGAAGGAATCGAGAGTGCATCCCACATTATGACACTCAAATTGGTTTTCTTCATTTATTCCACAATTTTGAATGAAATGGATCCCACTTTGCTAATTCCTTTTGGGGCATTGGGGTCCTCCTTTGGATAATTATTATTAGGCATCGTGATACTTGAAGTTCCATATTTCTTTATAGATTGATCAGTAGATATTTCTGATGGTTTATTTTTCATGTGTTTACCATCTGGTACTTGTGTTGGGGACTAAGAAGTAGATGCAGTCGTATTGGAAAGGCGTGTATCTATTTCCTTTTCTTAGAACGTGTGTTGGATGCTACAATGAGGCATCGGTATTTAAACCAAAAATTCTTCTTCTTGCTAATTTAGTAACGAGGTTTCATCCGGAGGTTGGTCTTGACTTTTGGAAGTAAACGACTCAAAGAGATGTGTTTTGCATAATTTCATTCGAAATAGAGTTGCTTCTATTCTTTCATTCTCTTGAGAAACATATAAGGGTTAGGGCTAGGAGGAATACATTTGAATGTTAGGAAGGTGTGTGCGTCTCAGAGAGAGATCGAGATCGATTGTGAAGAACTCCTTTTTGTTTGGGAAGGATTGCCTGTAAATAAGAATGTAAGACCACTAGATTTTAGTTAGACAATAAGTGAGGGAACTGCCTTAGGCCTAGGAAATATTAGACTTCCTTTCGAAGGTGGTTAGTTCCCCATTTAATATGAATTAAAGCAAAATGATAACAAAGAACTACAAGATAATACTTACTAGTTCCTGATGAAGATACAGGTCCAAGGAATGTGGCGGCGATAGTAAGGCTTAGTTGGGATGATCTAGTATTGGAAAGTGAGTTGATGAAGCTATCCTCAGTCTTTTCCAATGCTTGAACAAGGGTGACAGTGATCCAGTTTCTCAGTTGTAGTCTTCGGCTCGATGCTCTTCTCTGCAACCTTTTCTGCTTGTTTCACTTCTCTTTCTCCTACCCAAATGAATCTCGGATCCTTTCTTTTTGGTTGGGGGAGGTCATTAATAGGGAACCGATGGTGGTTACATAACTAGCGGCGGTCGAGTAGGAACCGATGTCGGTTAGGTCAATGTGGCTAATTTTAGTAAAACAACCATCTTTCCCTCCTTTTCTCCGAGGGATCAGTTGTGGGCTTGGTCAAGTCATTATTAGGCTCATTTTGGTGCGGGTGAGGGGTAATGAGTCATGTGTGTGGGTCTGGACCAAGTCATAGGTCTTAATTAGGTTGGTTTAGGGTTAGGGCTAGGTCATGGTGAGGTGGTGAGATGAGGTGGCGGGTTTGAAGATGTGGATTTATTAATTATAAGGTAATTAATAAATCATTAGGTGTGTAAGGTTTTAGGTGGTGAGGTAGGGTTAGGTTGTGGGACGAGATATGGGGTAAAGGGCATCGTAAGACCCAAATTTGGTGTCTACATTTTCCCCTTGTTGTCGTGTAGCTTGTATTTTAAAGCTGCACTGACAAAAATAAAAAGTGGTTGCCCCAGTTAAGGGTATAGGTAATCCCCCTCAAATCTATCACAGATTGAGGCGACGTGAAATTAGGGATAAGGTTGATAAAGGTTGAATTATGATGAGATGATGGTAAGATGGTGGGGTAAGTTCAAAGAAGCCAATGCATGTTGAAATGCAGTAGTGCGACTAGGGTACACGAGTTGAAGAGCAAACAAGCAATTCATAGGCAAAGGTCGATAGTTTATCCAAATAAGGTTGATATAATCGTGGTATCCAAGGCATAGGAAGTAGCTCAGGGGATATAACGGGTAAGGTACTAGAAAATTTAGGCATGTTCGGTAATACCAAATGGTTGGTTTAGTTGAAATAAATGTCACGGTCTTGGTCAGGCAAGTGATGGTCATTTGAACAAGTCAATTATCCTAGTCACGCTAAAACACGAACAGTGAGTACGATTAAACAAATAGCTACATTATGGGTGGATAGAATCGTAATTTGTGGGCTTCAGTCGAGGTACTTAATTGGTGTGGCCGTAGGTCAGGCCGATTGGACCTTGGTTGGTTGTGGCCTTGGGTCGGGCCAAGTGATTGGGTGTGGCCTTGGGTCGAGCCAGTTGGTTTGTTGCGGCCTTGGGTCGGGCCAATTGGTTTGTTGCGGCCTTAGGTCAGGCCAAGTGATTAGTTGCGGCCTTGGGTCGGGCCGATTGATTTGTTGCAGCCTTGGGTCGGGCCGATTGGTTTGTTGCAGCCTTGGGTCGGGCCGAGTGATTGGTTGCGGCCTTGGGTCGAGTGCCGTTGGTTTATGCGGCCATGGGTCGGGCCAAGTGATTAGTTGCGGCCTTGGGTCGGCCAATT
This sequence comes from Taxus wallichiana var. yunnanensis, assembly GCA_018340775.1. Taxonomy (NCBI): domain Eukaryota; kingdom Viridiplantae; phylum Streptophyta; class Pinopsida; order Cupressales; family Taxaceae; genus Taxus; species Taxus wallichiana. Next base: position 369,306,279 of record CM031233.1, read on the forward strand.
GAGTGGTTACGACCTTGGGTTTGGCCCATGAATTCAAAATAAGAATATTTAGCAAAGCTAGGGGTAGGAGATGTGATGAGAAATGGAATTTGGTGGATAAGGGTAGGAATTAGGAAAAACTAGGCTTGAACCGATATCGGTTATAGGTCAAAAATATAAAAAGAAAAATACGGCGTGTCATTTTCACATTGTCAATTTGAGTACCAACCTTTTTCTTATCTGAGGTTTGAATTGATTTTGTTGAGTTTGTGGGCTGAGTTGGCACTAGTTGAGTGTAGGAGTGAGTGATTGGTAGGCCCCAGCGATCAAGAGGCAGAGTTTGATTGGTGGAGGACCCTGCTGAGGAGATTTGGAGCTATGGCACATCCTCGAGAGAAGGAGGTGTGGGAGGAGCTGGACCACCACCACATATCCCACCATGATGAGGTGTAGTCGTGCAGTAGGTTCTAAATCCCTATTTTTGTGAAGTTGATGAATTTAGCTAGGATGTGGGTTTTGGGGTAGGAATCTAAAATGTGATAAAATAATGAATAAATGAAGGTAAATCATAAAATGGAGTGGGTAGATATGTTAGGTAAGTCAACACGGTAGGGTGGGTAAGTTTGTAGGCAATTGGGCTGGGTAGATAGGTAAAAAATTAAAAAAAGGGGATTTGGGGGCCGTTTTCGATCCGGCCCCAAAATCTGACAGTGACCGATGTCGGTCACTAAGCGACCGCAGCGAATGGTCACAACTAAAGACTAGTTGGTTCCGAGACCAGCGTCGGTCATGTGTGACCAACACGGTCGTGTGTGTGACCGTGTACCGGTCACTATGGGCAGGAGGTAATGTTGTGAAAGTAGGTATATTGATTTTTGTAGGCGGGTAGGATAGAGTTTTGGGGTGAAGGGGGAGAAGGTAGAGTGGCTAGGAAAGTTGAGTGGGGTGGGGGTAATCGGGTGGTGGGGGCCGGTGTGGGTTAGGATAGGTTATGGGTTGTGGATGAATTGGGAGGGGTTAAATGGGTTGGGATATAGTTAGAGGACGAGAATAAAGCGGGTGGAGTATGAGTGGGGTAGTTGGTAGGTTATGGAATAGGTAAAGGGGATATTGTAGGTGTTTGTTGGGTGGGGCTAGTGATATTGGGGTTATTGGGTGGGGGAGTGAGTATAGAGGGTTAAGGTAGTTGTTTTGTAAAGGGTAGGCCTGATGGAGTGTGTTGTTTTGTAGGCACGCTAGCAGCTGACGATGCGGGATCGGATGCCACCTCTACTGGGGTGGATGCGGCCACATGTGACTATAGCACAATGGGAAGTCATGCGGGAGGTTGGACTCGCGGAGTCCAGAGATATAGGGCTGTGGATAGGGACCATAGCTTGATGGTTTCCCTCATCGAGAGATGGGATCCGAAACCAATGTCTTCCATCTCCCTACTGGAGAGATGACGGTCACACTAGAGGATGTGTATCGCATCCTGAGACTGTCGATCATAGGTGAGGTGGTGTTCCAGGTGGATGCGGAGATAGCGATGGACAACATCCTGCAGGTATTCGGGGATGCAGCCCCATTGATTACATATCATAGTGCAAGCATCTGCTAAGGTGATATGTATCATGCACACCGACAGGAGACACAACTTGCCATGTTGATGATGATTGGTATCAATCTGCTTCGCCCTCCCGGACTCAGAGGGAGGTCACTTCCCATGGGCACTGATGGGAGTATTGCATGAGATGGTGGAGGAGCACACCTGCTATGCATGGGCACTGGTGTATTTAGTGCAATGCTATACTGAGAGCTCGGGACTATCACCGTATGAGGTGATTCGAGATATGCTCAAAATTCTTACTACATTACTGGGTCTACGAGCACATTGTGTGTTTACAACCTATAGGGCTACCCCAGTAGCTAGGGCCGCAGGTAGTATATAGGTATGGGTTCCAGAGATGGTTGGGGGTCGTGGGCCAGCCACGAGTGGTGATTGCAGGGCGAGATGTGGCATACTACCGACATATGTTAGAGGGCCTGACCGCACTCGATATTATATGGAGGCCATACAGAGGCCATCAACCCCGAGGAGGAGCCTCGAGCGTAGCTACGATGGATCCAGTATATCTTCTGGATAGTTGGACGGAGACCCGGGGAGCATGAGCGGATTCCCCTAGAGAGGGTACGCCGACAGTTGGGTCTACAACAGGATGAGCCACCTCCCTTCGCACAGTATCGAAGGGAGGATGTAGAGGCACCACTGCCTCCTCTGCAACAACTGGAACTATTCAGGTCACGAGAGAGACCAACGGATGATACGGTGGATGATGCAAGTGTTACAGGTGTGTATTTTTGTTTGGTGGGTAGTAGGCAGAGAGCATCCATGAAAGCATAGCCCGCATAGCCAGATTTGGCGGATTGTTATAGTGGAGAGGACCATCTCTTGGGCAGTGTAGTTATTACAAGGGTCATCTTGCTGCTACACGAGGCATAGATTGGGGTGCCACGGAGGGTAGTTAGCCAAAGCACGTGCAGAGCATGCATAGTGCAGCCTGCACCTCGGCACATGCATAAAGCGCGAGCACCAAGCACGAGCATAGGGACAGCCACGAGCACGGCACGAGGCACAGGCACCACCTTAGGCATAGGTGTAGGCACGAGCACCGCCTCGGGGATAGGAGTGTATAGGAAGGTCAAAGGCCACTTCTATTAGGAGCCAGGGGACCAACCCCACTAGCCATGGTGGCACGGGCCCGATATATGGAGGTGAGAGTGGAGACCCGATATTATCAGGACGTGCTAGATGGTACCGGTGCCGACTATCAGCCATATGCGGCTCACAGGGCGGAGACATCCCGAGTCACAGTCACAGGGGCCGCGGCCATGCTTGCCAATGGGTTAGTGACGGGTAGGAGGCGAGATCAACACAGGGGCCAGCTGAGAGACGAGCCGAGGGAGGGGGAGAGAGATGAGTCACCCCAGGAGCAGAGATGGGTATATAGAGGATTTGTTGATAGAGACACCGGTCTGCAAACCAAGTGTGTATATAGAGGCCTATGTGCCCACATAGGATTTATTTATTCATTTTTGTTATATATACCGGCCTACGAGCTGAGTACATTTTGTATAGTTGATCTTGGCCTACGAGCCGAGTATATTTTGACATGAGAGATCGGCATGCGAGCCGAGTCGAGATTTTGAGTGAGAGACAATGGCTGTGTGCCGACTTTGTATTTTTAGATCAAAGAGGCCCCATGCGAGGTAATTTGTATATTTTTACATTGATTTGGTGATGATATATAGATGAGTTTTCTCCACATGGTGTGTAAAATTTTTGATTTGATGCATGTATTAGAATGTTTCATGTGTTTTGTCAATGGTATTGAAATTTGATGTATATATAGATGATTTTGATGAAGTTTCACATATGTGTTGATGGTATTCTTATGATAGATATTGATAACTATGTTGTTATGCAAGGAAAAGAGGCGGGCGCCACCAAAAATTTACAAAAAACAAAGAAATGGCCTAGGATAACCAAAGGGAGAGAGGTGACCGATATCGGTTAGGTAACCGATGTCGGTAGTCATTTGACCGATACCGGTTAGGTAACCGATATCGGTTATGCTAAAATGAGCTTTTCTAAAAATAGAAAAGCTTGGGAGGTAACTTAAGTTCTTATTTTTAGAGTCATGCAACAAGTTAAATACGAGAATGTGATGTTGTTGACGACTTATACAGGTAATTGCATGGGAGAATTGAGTGATAAGGAGGAAAGAGACAGGTAAAGTAATTGTGGGCTTAGATTAAGAAGGTAGAAAGGAAAGTTATATTGAAGAGGGTGGTGAACATGGCTGAACAAGGAGAAGCATCCATCGAGGAGAGGAAGAAGAGAGGAAGACATGTTCCACCTCAAGCTGCTGCATCCCAAGAGGTATAAGTTTTGGTTGGAATTCAATTCTTGCATGTTTATGAATAGGATGAGAGAAGGTAAGTGGGTAGAGATGAAAAAGAAAAGGTGATAGGAAAGGGTTTGGGATGGGGTGAGTGTTATGGGGTAGGTAATCAGGGGTTTTGGGTATGTTTGTAGGTACAGAGAGGGGTAAACGAGTGAATAATTATCGTAGGTGGTGTTTTTAAGTAGGGTGTATAGAATTGATAGTGACCGATATCGTTTAGAGATAACCGGTATCGGTTATCTATAACCAATATCGGTTACTGTGTAAAATTCTAGAATGTGATAAAAAACACTTGGGGATTTTATTTATTGATTTGTTGTTTGTTGATTTGATGTATGCAGGCAGAGGCAGGGTTGAGGATGAATGATAGGGTGTCAGCTTTGTTGTCACGGGTCCGAGCGGATGTAACACCCACTGAATGGGCATTAATAAACCATGTGGGGTTAAGTGGAATCTGCTATTATTCACGGATCACACGCAATCATGCTATGTTTTAGGCATTGATTGAGAGATGGAATATCTTTGAAAAGAATACCTCTATCTCATCAATAGGAGAGATGCAGTGGACGTTAGAAGATGTGTTCGAATTTTGAGACTCCCAATCACTTGGAAGACCAAGTGTATGAGGTAGGGCCTAATGCGGCGCGGGCAGCAATATATGTAGTATTTGGTCCACCGCACGAGACTTGACACAACGGGGTTTGACATTCACTTATGGTATAATGTTTTGCACACCCCGAGGCAACAAGGTTGGCAATGGTATTAATGATAGAGGTTAGGTATTATGCATTACCGAGGGCGGACGGGGAAGATTTCCAAAATCATTGATGTGTATTATTTAGGAAATGATAGAAGGAGCATGACATTCGCATGGGCACCGTATATCTGGCGGAGCTATACAGGGGTTTATGGGCTGCGCAGTGAAATCACGGGACTACACTAGATTGTGCACGCTTATTACATTGTTGGGCCTATGAGCACATTGTATGTGTGTGACCAATAGGCCGACCAATCTAGGGAAGAGAGACAGGAGTGCAGAGGTTGGGATTCAGACGATGGGTCCAGACAGAGCAAGAGGTGAGATCCGAGGCCGTGACAGATGACGTCGAGTATTATAGGCTAGATGTGGGAGATGGTGATGATTGTGGATATCCATTGGAGGCCTTACGGGAACTATATGGTGATGGAGAACATAGCTGAGGATTTGAGGGGTGTAGAGTGATTGAGGTGGATCGCGGGACACAGGCCAGGTGAGTACGAGAGGATTCCTCTAGATCGTGTGCGGTGACAATTTGGATTTGTTTAGGATATACCCATGGCTTATAGACCATACATGAGGATCGATGCTGAGGCAGCATTCTCACCTCCCCGGCCGACACCTCCAGAAGGACCAGAAGAGACAGCAGCCGATCGCAGGGTAATGGATGCAGGAGTGACAGAGGCTTATAGATTATGGTGGGTAGCAGAGCTGCGAGGTACATGTGAGAGGGCTGATCATCCTGACATAGCTGTGATTACAGCGGAGAGAGATCACCTATAGGGTTTAGTTCACCAGCTTCAAACGCAGGTGAATGAGACAACGGGATTGTTAGCGGTTTCGCAGTCACGAGTGGAGAGACTAGAGGCGAGATTCCTCCACACGAGAGGGCGTATTCATATGTTACAGGAGAGATTGGCAGATCAATGGGAGGAACCAATAGTAGTGGCACCTTTGAGGATGGAGAGGCCAGGTGAGCAGTGTCGATGATCACCATCACTACCTGGTTCGGGATGAGGCGCGGGGGTCTACATGAATTTTATAGGGGTAGAAGAATAAATAAGGATGCCGACCTACGCATCGATGATAGAGAATATGTATTTGTTTAACATCTAAATAAACTGAATATATGTATGGTGATTTTGAGTTTATGATAATAATAATAAATGTTTGTGTTTTGAATTGATAAAGGACAAAGGTGAGTGTTATCAATATAAATATATGAAATCATTTATATTTTTAAGAAAAAACACAACACATCATAGGTTATGGTAGGGGATGGTCGAGCTAACCTTGGGAGACCCCGTGTCTCCCAAATGCTACCTACATAGCCCATCGCACAAAGCAAGGAGGGGCCTCGGACCGATGTAGTTCTCCCTTAGGACCAGGGAGAGATGAATTTAGGCAATTTGGTTGTGTTTAGGTAATTTGTTGGTTGGTAAAAATTTTGATATTGGTAGGGTAAGGTTGTTGGAGTTGGTAAGGTATAGGTGAAGCGAGGGTTAGCTTACCCAAGTATAAGGAACCATGTCCTGATTAAGGTCAACATATAATCCCAGATTCGGGTAAAAGAGGAAAAAATGTCCCATAGTTGGAAAGAGCTAAACAAATCATGTATTATCATAGGATGAGGTTGAATCTCTAGGTACCTTGCATAGGCAAGTAGTCGATAGGTGAAAAGAGTTGTATAATCACAATATATCAGATATACACATGTCCCTTGAGTTTTGTTATTGTGAAGAATGGTGAGGTGAGGTGGATGGTATGTATGGTGGGGCACGTAAAACTTGTTATATGGTGATTATTCTGATGGAAGAGAACCAAATTAAAATAGACAAGTCCATGACTCAAAAGTACTTTTGAATACTGCTTTTATTTTTTAGGATATAGACTGATCAATGTGGGAAGTCTATATGGGATATGGATTTTGTTATTCTTGAGGTCTTCACGAAGCCGATCAATGCGAGAAGCTTCTGATAGAGGATGACTTTGTATAGCTATCCTTTGAGGGAGCAGTCTACTTATAGTAGCAGATGTGGATTTGCACATAGCTATCCTTGGGAACAGTCTATTTATAATAGTAGATGTGGCTTTGCACATAGTTGTCCTTCGAGGAACAATCTAGTTTATAGCTTAGAGGTCTAGATGTCTGTTTGACATGAAGCATCTAGTTTTTAGGAAGTTTGACTCAAGAATATCCCGTAATTGTATAATTAAGAACTTGTTATTTTGATACTTTTAGGTCATGGACCGGACTAAAAAGGAGAAGGCATCTTTAAGAGGAGGTGATGATCAAACTACGTGGGTTGGATTTTACTTTGAGATGCATGAAAAAAAAAAAGGTGTATGATGAGGTGGTAAATGAGCTCAAGGGACGAGTGCAAGGTAGATAAGAAGTGATGTAACACTAAATTCAACAATAGAATGGTCAGAGATGTAAGGTATTAAGGGGTTCAAGCTTAGGTTTACCATTAAGCGAAGCTAAATGATAAGTACCTGATCCGTAAGTGTGAGTGATAATGTAAGGCCCAATCCAATTAGGAGCAAATTTTCCATGTTTTCTCTTTTCTAGTTTGGTTACATGTTGATTCTCTTTGAGGACAAGATCGCCAATCTTAAAGGTACGCTCATGAATTCACTTATCATAAGCACGCTTAATGCACTTTTGATAAATTTGCAGGTGGTTAAGAGCTATAAGACGACGCTCATCAAGAAGCTCTAATTGGGCTAACCGCTCTTGGTGGAAGTCATCATTGGTGAGAATATCCTGAAGAGATATTTCGAGAGAAATGATTTGTATATCGAGAGGTAAGACACTGACCTCAAGTACCATATACTAGAGAGAATGGTGTGGCATTAGTAGAAATACGGATGCTAGTATGATAAGCCCAAAGGGCAAAGGGGATGTGATCATGCCAGTTTTTTCCAGAATTGTTAATGAATTTCATGAGAATTTTGATTAAGGTTTTGTTAGAAGATTCAGCTTGTCCATTTGCTTGTGGATAGTAGGGTGACGAGAAGCTAAGTTTGATACCAAAGTTGTCACAAAGGTCTTGTAAGAACTTATTTTTGAAAGATTTTCCATTATCTATTATCAGGTGATGAGGAACACCAAAACAATAGATAATGTGATGATTGATGAACTCAACGATTTTTTATTTTTTGGTTGAAATGAGTGGAACGGCCTCCACCCATATAGTGTAATATTCGGTTTCCGTGATGATCCAACGGTGATGCTACGAAGATGGTGGGTGAATCTCACCAATAAGGTCTAAACCCCATTACGAGAAAGGCCACAGATCTCGTGCGAACTATAACGTGGTGGCTAGGAGTATGTTGAAGGTTGGAATGTTGTTGAAACATAACACAATGCTTAACATATTCGCAACAATCTTTATTGAGAGTAGGCCAATAATATCCTAGGTAAAGGATCCGCTTGGCCATGGCGAGGCCACTAAAGTGCCCACCACAAAGTCCATCGTGGATTTGTTGGGTGGTATGAGTGACTTCAACACCAGTTAGATAGTGAAGGAGGATACCATCGAAGCCACGTTTATAGAGGAGTCCCCTCATGACCACATAATGAGAAACAATTTTAAGAAAAGAACGCGTTTTCCATTACTAGTAAGGTCGGGTGGTAAAACGAGAGGTTGTAAGGTAGTCGTGAAACTAGTGATACTAGGTATCCTACGAATCGGTAGATGCATTATGTACCATACAAACATCCGGAACTAAGTAAGATGGGGCGAAGAGTTGTTGGACCAAGACAAATATGTCCGAGTCGGTTGGTGAGGCCGGAATTTGCGAAGCCAAACAAGCCATAGTATCTACGTAAATTTATTAGTTGAGTGGGGAATGGTTTGGATAGAATAATCAGAAAATAAGGTCAAAAGTGAATCCACATAATGTTTGTACTTTTGAAGTTCCTCATTTTACATTAGTAGATGCCAAGTAACTTGAGTTACTACCAATTGAGAGTCACCGAAAATATTAATAGACTTCACACCTAAGTGTAACACAACATGGAGACCCAAAACAAGGGCCTCGTATTCCGCTGTGTTGTTAGTGTAGGGAAATCGAGCTCGAATGAAAGAGGCATAGGTTCACCTTCAAGAGGAATGAGAACAATGCCTGCCCCTCCACCGTGCCTTTGGCATTTAGATCCATCGAAGAAGAGGGTCATTAGATACAACACATCACCGAGTGAAAGAGTTGCGATGAGCTCATCGGGAAAGTAAAATTGGTAAATTGTTCCCGGGTAAAGGGGCTTCCATGAGTTGGTTTGTGATAGCTTGTCCTTTGACTGATTTTTGGTGTACAAACTCAAGGTCAAGGTCAGCGAGCAAAGCATAAGCCATCGAGTGATCGTTGGTTTAGATGAGGTTTGGTGTACATATAATGTATGGGGTCAACGTTGGTGATGACAAAAGTTTTGTGATGCAGGAGGTAATGTCGGAGTTTGGTGTCCACAAATGATAGGGCTAGGCACAACTTTTCTACGTGTGTATACCTAGTCTCGTAATCCACAAGAGTACAACTTATGTAATTAACTACTTGTTCTCGATGCTCAGAGTCACAATGTGTGAGCATGGCTCCTACAGCATGGTCGGTGGCAAAAAGGTAAAGGTAGAAAGGGTGATCGTCTCCGAGGTGGGATAAGCATGGGTGGTCTGTAAGAGATAAGCTTTAAGAGCCTTAAAGGCTTGGTGGCATTCCTCACTCCATTGAAAGATAATGTCTTTTTAAGGAGATGATGGAAAGGTTGACATCGATCCGAAAGTTGTGAAATAAAATGCCGGATAGATTGGAGTTTTCCCTGCAAACTATGCAATTGCTTTAGGTTAGTGGGTGGGGGCATTTCTAGGATAGCTTTGAATTTTTCCAGATCAACCTCAATGCCACGCTTGAAAGAGATGATAAAACTAAGGAGTTTTCCGAAAGGACACCAAAGACACATTTCTTTGGTTGAAGACAAACATGAGATTAACAGGCAATCGAAAATAATTGTTAAAACATCGAGATGTTCACTTTGATGTTTAGATTTTCCAAGAAGATCATTGACATAATCCTCAAGGATAGTGTGCATAATGTCATGAAAATGTAAGTCATAGCCCGTTGATAGGTCGAACCAACATTATTAAGGCCAAATGGCATGACACGATAGAAGAAGGTTCCCAACGAGTAATGAAGGAGGTTTTATGTTGATCGGCGGGCTACCAAAATTTTATTGTATCTCGAGAATCCATCCATGAGAGAAAGCATCTCATGGCTCGCAAAGTGAGATCAACAAGTTAATCAATACTAGGTAGGGGGAAGTCATCCTTTGGGAAAGCAAGGTTAAGGTCCTGAAAATCCATGCATATCTGAAGTCCCCCTTCACTTTAGTAGCGGTACAACATTAGAAATCGATTGCGGATAGCCGATAGGTAAGATAAAGGAAACAAAAAGGAGTCGTTGAAGCTCTTCTTTCACCAAGAGGGCAATGCGTGGATACATTTTTCTCAGCTTTTGTTTAACTAGTTTGGAGTCGGGTTTCGAGTAATGTTATGGATAGAAATGTTAGGATCGATTCTGGCATGTCACGTAGGACCAAGCGAAAGCTTGGTTGGGCACGGAGGAAGGTAGTGAAGGTAGCTTGTTCTAATGCGTCAAGATATTGTCTCGATCTTTACAATGTGAGGATCGTCCTCCATGTGGATGTTGATTTCTATAGTTGATTCATTCAACATAGTTTGGGTGTCAGATGGTAAGGCACGTTGAATATAAGAGTCATCCACACCAAGGTAGGTGAGGATGGAGTCATCATCTTGGCACTCCACAACATTAATGAAGGTGAATCTTCTCAATCATATCTGGATACAAAAGGGGAGAGAAGATGGGTCTTCACTATCCCGTTGATAAGTGAGAGGGCCCAGGAAGATAGCATTCACGACCAAAAAAAAAAAGTTAGAAGGGATAGATTGCAGGTCTATCGACTCGTAGGTGAAGATGAAAAAATGGGCGATGATGGTTCGGAAGGGGTGACTTCGTTGTTTTCCTGGATTCAATTCACATGAGGTTTATTCAAAGTGCAGGTGGTTCAAAAATCCAAGACCATGACGATCTTTGTGTTTGTGGGTAGTTATAGGAATGATCGTGTGTCGCCTTGTTCATAAAGACCAAAACCAAAACCCTTCCAAGCACGGTGCATCGGGAAGGTGAGGGTAAAATGATGGTTGGTTAGATATCAAAAATCAGATGGAAGGGAACCACACCAAGGGGAGGTTCGGGGTGACAGAGGATGTGTCAACAGCCCCATATGTTAGGTTGGTGCAGCAATTAGGTGGTCCGTAGGAGATAACCTCCCCCACACGACGGTCGTAGGTAGGATGCACATGTAACTATCCATACTCCTGTGGGGTATGGAAAGTGCTAACGTTATATAGGCAATACTCCCCCAGTGTAAGGCATTGAAAAACATCTACCAAGGGATCTGGGGTTGGGATGTTGTCTGCGGGGAAGGAAGTGGTATTTGCGGTGGCGGTTTCATTGGTTGAAGGTGTAGGTGTGGTTAAGGTGGATGGTTGAGGTGTGGGTGAAGTAGATGGTTGGGTTGAATGAATGGGTGCCTTGACTGGTACAAACACATCATTAGGGTGATATAACATATTGCAGGTTTTGAAGGGGGAGTGTCGGCTTTTATGGTGTATGACTTCCCCTCATACTCGAATTTTATGCATCTCTCAGTAAGGTGGAGGAACGCATCCCATAGCCTGGATCCAAGGGCAGCCTAACAACATGTTGTTGGAATTCTCCCTCAAGGACATAGAAGAGTTTGGGTAAGGTACGTGGCCCTACGTGAATGTTAAGGATCACGGTGCCTAAAGTAGAAGTAATAGCATCATTGAATGAATGCAACATGGTGGGGTTAGCACACATACTGCTAGAAGGGATATTCATTTGGAAGGATTTGGAAGAGATGATGTTTAGGCTAAGACCCCCATCAATCATAACGCAACGTACTCGGATGTCCCGGATGTAAGCCGAGATGAAAAGAGAGGGGTTAGGATCTTCTATACCAAAGACGAAAATTTCATCTTCGGAGAAACCGATAAAGAGAGCTTCTTTGCACAAGGATAGAAGTGGTAGATTGTTTGGTGAGAGAAGCAATGTGGTTGGGTGTTAAGATGGAGGCAACGGGCAAGGTTTTTTTAGGTAGGACCTCTATCCTCAAGGATTTCAATGAGAGATTGTCGATGAGATTCGAGAGGTTTGAGTGAGATCATAAGTGTCAATTTTATAGGTGATTGGTGAAGCCTGTTTGATCATGGTACGATAAGAAACTCCATCGAGACGGGGTAGGCAGGTCCATGAATAACCACTTTAGGTGGTGGTGCGATCGGGATGGCGAGACAAAGAAAGAGAGGATGTAGACGTATGCTTTCTTTAGCTTTCCCATTATTTTTCTACCCTCGAGTAGCAATACTAATCATGTTGATCTCATGAACACGAGAGGAGGAAGATGGTAGGGATAAGTCATTGTCTTCGAGAGGTGGGGTTACAATAATGATAGATCTTGGTGAGGCGGGGACAGGTGGTATAGGAGAGGGGATTAAAGCTAAAGGTTTCTCCCTTCGTAAGTTGTCTTTCTTAACCTTTCTATCTGAGATAGGTGACTGACGAAGGATGGATTTCAAAGCTTTGCATCCCTCCACATCATGTCGTGGTGTGTGGTGGTAAGTGCAGATTTTAGACTCATCATAACCTATAGGTCGAGGTTTAGATGGATCATAGGGTCTGAGTGGGGGTAGGGAAATGGTTACATTCTCCACCAACATATCAAGGATCTTGGCGTAAAATCCTTTGAGCGGGTCAAAGTCAGAGAAAGATGAGGCTATTGATTGGGTGGGTCTTGGTAATGGTTGGGTATGGTTGGTTCGTACGGGTGGTGGTTTAGACAAGGCGTTTTGATAATTGGATTTAACTAAACATGGATTCTTCGGAGCAGAAGTCATGTTTAGCTAGTTAGATGATGAGGCCACAGATGACGTGGTGGCAGGAAACAACCACGGGGAAAGAGGAGTGACAACAAACAAATCCTTTGATGATGGAGTTTGTTTAGGGTTGGCAGGTGGACAGGATATTTGGGGTGACAGTGTTGATACACCCGTGGATCTCTGTATGGGTGCAGAAGGTGCAGGTCATTTTAAAGAAAATGTAGGAGGTATGATGTATTGAGGCAAGGTGGAGGGGTGAGGTCCCAATATAGAAGTTAGGTGTGACAACGAGGGTTTTATTTGTGACAGAGGCATAGATTGGACTTGAGGAGATTGGGTCTATCTCCTAGGTGGATGGATAACTTTATTTTTGGATAAATCTAACCATTTAGGTGGGTGTGTTAGGCTGGGTGTTGGTGAAGTCCCAAGCGTAGGGGAAGGTTTGGTTAGGTTAATAGAGGTGGATGAGGTATTTGGTAGAGATGAAAGGGGTGAAGATGAGGACATAGGCATTTTGAGCTTTTGTAAACACCTCGGGTATACGGTAGAGGTGTCTAGATCAGTCATCTGCATTTGAGTAGAGCATGGTGTACTCAAACGCTCCCATAGGACTTGTCTATCTTCTAAGGGATGACAATATTCATGTGTGAAGAAGAACTTTTGTATGGAAGAGAGGTGGGTTGTGATTCCGGTCCACTGTGGGTGTGATACAGGGGGTAAATGAGGCACTGTCTCAATGGGTGTTAAGAGGTCAACCAGTCATTGAAAATATTTAGGCAATGAAGAACTAATAGGTAGGAAGGCATGTTTGAGGGGATCCATCATGATTAAGGAGTTTTGTGATGTCAATTCGAGAGGTTTCTCTTCTAAGGATGACGAAAATAGTGGCGAGCCTTCTTCTTTTATAATAAGAGTGGTGGAAGGAAATATTTGGGAAATAGATAAGTTAGATAACATCCGCTCACATTCTTATAGGGATGTGGTGTAAGAAGACTCATTCGTGAGACGAGAACTCTGGGTGGTTAATTCCTTTATGGGTAAAGGAATGGCAAGGTTATCGTCTTGTCTTGATGGTGGTGTAGGGGGTGCGGATCCCTGCGTTAGTGAAGAGGCCTGATTCAGAATTTCCTTGATAGAAGCTTTTGGTTGGGAGTTGAAAACTACATGGATTTCATGAACACTCTTCTCCTCGGCTGAGGTGTCTTGATTTGTGTTACTATTAGATGCATGGTTAGGAAATGGTTTGTTGAAAATTTTTAAATTTCGATTAGCGGGGGCATTAGGATTATCGAGAGTTATATCCCCTACATCAACCATTTCCTGCACTATGTTTTTCAACATCTTGCAGTTTTCGTGACTATGTCCCTTCATGCGATGGAAGTTACAGAAGTCATTTTCTTTATACCAAGAAGGAATAGTGCAGGTGGAATCAAACCTAGAGTGAGGTTTAATAGGAGGCAAGGTGATAGCTCCTGCTTTAACCAATTTGTCTAAGATCACACCATAAGTTTCACCCATGGGAGTATAGTTGATGGGCATGGCTTTATACTTATAGGTGGCTTTCGGCTGGGTATTAGACATTGCTTGAGATTTGACCGTCACAGTGTGTACGGCCCCCTTTGATTTCGAGGCAGCCGATGTGTGTGAATTGGTGGTGTTGGGTTTGGTGGTAGAGTATTGGGTCCGAAAATTTGATATTTTGTTGCGTAACCTCAATTTCTCTTCCTCTAAGGCTCGAATCTCTAGTTTTCGAGCCATAGTAAAGGCCTCATCAAATGTGTGGAAAGTTTGAATTTGGAGGGTGGGAGAAATGTGTTTATCACAGGCCCGCATAAATAGTTCGATGAGCTTAGCCTGAGGTAAGGCATAAGTAAGTTGGTTGATGAGGCTCCGCCATCATCCAATGAAATCTGCGATAGACTCGTCTTCAAATTATCGGATGGCATAAAGGTCGGTAATGGATACTTTCTTGGCAATATTGATGGAGAAGTGATCCAAGAAACATTGGGCTAACTAGTTAAAGGAGAAGATTGAATGATGGGTTAAAGCACTGTACCACTCCAAGGTAGGTCCTGATAAGGATATGGGAAAGGTATGGAGTAGTAAGGCATCGTCATGAGCAATCAGATAGCATGCATGTCTGAACGATCGCAAGTGTTGTTGAGGGTCCTCCTTACTATTAAATCGAGTAAATTTCAGTAATTCCCATTGAGGAGGATATGTATGAAGGGGGACAAAAGGGTGAATAGGCTCCCGAAAAACTTGCTCATATGTCAGGGTGTTACGACTTCCTGAAACAGAAGCCTCAAGATTTTGCATATTGTCCATCATCTATTTGATTAAATCATTGGTTGGGTTAGATGATGGTGTTGTCATTGTAAACAGAGGAGGATTGGTCCAAGAGCCACTACTAGAAAATGGTGGGATTGAATGTTGATAAGATAATGGTGATGAATGTGTTGGGGTAGCTGAATAAGGGTGTCCTATATAAGAGGTTGAGGCCACCGGATGAATTTGTGGAAATGAAAAGGTGGGCGGAACTTGTGAGGGAAAGCTCGTGTGTATAGGTGGCAGAGAGCAAGTGATGAAAGAGGCAACCTATGAGAGAGATGAGGTAGGGGTAGTGGATGGTAGTGATATATGGGGTCCTAGATTAACCAGAGGAAAACCAATCGGTGCAGTATGAACCACCGAAGCTACCGAGTGGGAGATAGGGCTAAAGATGAAGATGGTGAGGCGAGTTATTAGGTGGGGAAGGGGCTAAGTGAGCAGCGATACTAATAGGCATACAACAAGGAGCTGACCGATGGGTGCACGGTCAGGGGTATGAGACAAATAATATTTTATGGCGCTAGGATTAGCATCCAAAAATTTGGCAAATTCCTTATCTCCTATAGGGATCTTGGGAAAATTGCTGGTATCTATAGGATTCCCCATAGGATGCGAAGGGGGTGACTCAGGAAAAGGCATGGAACAGGCATGTGAAACCATGGTTGCTGCTTGTTTCTGGGTGATAACAACCATGGAAAAGAGGACACAACAGGGATTTAATCAATCTGGAATGAAAACAACAACAAAATGTTGGAATTGATAGGTTGCTAGTGTGTCAAGAACTATTAAACATAGTAACCGATATCACAGATAACCGATGTTGGTCAAAATGTAACCGGCATCGGTCAGTTAACCGATGTCGGTAGTATGGGACCGGTGTTGGTCACTGTGAAAGAAAAGAGAGGATGTAAGAAGCTACTGGTTTAGGGATAACAATGCTTAATATACCTACCAAAGCTGTCTTGAAGTGATCACCAAACAAAGCTTGATGTATGACAGAGAAACAGAACTAAAAGCAAGCAAGATACACAAGCAAATAAATAAACGAACCCTAGAATTAGTTTTAATCACTTTGGGCTTATGCCTTAGATGCCGCCGATGATGTCAATCCTAAACAAGAGACCTAAGGGAGATGTCAAGTTTTTTTGGCTCATAAGGCTACCTCAATCAGTGGAGGAATACCGTGGGAAGGGGGATGTTTGAGCTGTTGTGTGTTGATTATGATGTGATTTGGTATGTGTTGTGTAGTGAGAGTAGGATTAATTTCTCATCAATACCGTGGATATCACCCCACGTGTACTACATTACTTAATCTACATTCACTAGAATTAAAAACATCAAGCAAGAATGTGATGCACGTGTTTTAAACCCAAATCAAAAATGATATTCAATGAAGCAAAGAAGATGACTTTCACTAGTTCAAAGATTCCAAAGAAAGACAAATTCTTTTACCAAAATGACAAAAAAATTTGTGAATATTTAGAAGAAAGAAACAACAAGTATGCTCCCTATATAAAAGCAAGCAAGAAAGAAAGAAACCCGAAATTGGTCCCACCGGGCATACCAAAATGTTTCACACAGAATTTCATTCCGAATAGAGTTGCTTCTATCCTTTCATTCTCTTGAGAAATAGATAAGGGTTAGGGCTAGGAGGAATACCTGTTGAATGTTGGGAAGGTGTGCGCATACCGTAGAGAGATCAGATTGATTGTGAAGAACTCCTTTTTGTCTGGGAAGGACTACTTGTAAATAAGAATGCAAGACCACTAAATTTTAGTTAGAAAACAAGTGAGGGAACTACCTTTGCCCCGGGAAATATTAGAATTCCTTTCGAAGGTGGTGGGTTCCCATTTAATATGAATTAAAGAAAAATGATAACAAAGAACTACAAGATAATACTTACTAGTTCCTGATGAAGATACAGGTCCAAGGAATGTGGTGGTAACAGTAAGGCTTAGTTGGGATGATCCGGTATTGGAAAGCGAGCTGATGAAGCTATCCTCAGTCTTTTCCAATGCTTGAACGAGGGTGACAGCGATCTAGTTGCTCAGTTTCAGTCTTCAGCTCGATGCTCTTCTCTGCAACATTTTTTGCTTGTTTCACTTCTCTTTCTCCTACCCAAATGAATCTCGGATCCTTTATTTTTGGTTGGGGGAGGTCATTAACAGGGAACCGATAGCGGTTACGTAACTGATGACAGTCGAGTAGGAACCGATGTCGGTTAGGTCAAAGTGGCTATTTTTAGTAAAACAACCATCTTTCCCTCCTTTTCTCCTGAGGGATCAGTTGTGGGCTTGGTCAAGTCATTATTAGGCTCGTTTTTGTGCGGGTGAGGGGTAATGAGTCATGGGTGTGGGTCTGGACCAAGTAATAGGTCTTAATTAGGTTGGTTTAGGGTTAGGGCTAGGTCATGGTGAGGTGGCAAGATGAGGTGCCGGGTTTGAAGATGTGGATTTATTAATTATAAGGTAATTAATAAATCATTAGGTGTGTAAGGTTTTAGGTGGTGAGGTAGGGTTAGGTTGCGGGATGAGATACGGGGTAAAGGGTGTCGTAAGACCCAAATTTGGTGTCTACAAGATGATTTGGGTAGAGCATATATAATTTGAACTATAAGGGCTTGATGTAAAAATCCATTTGGATAGAGATTATGATTATGGGGCTGAGAACAAGGGTAGCACCATTCATAGTCTTGGATGAGGTTTTTCTAGAGTGGGACTATAGCTCTGGGAAGAACTAGCAACAAAAGGGTTTCAAAAATTTAAAGGCTTGACATTTGCAGCTTGGGTTATGACCGGCTCTATGGTGACCATTTCTTTGAAATGGAGGACGATTTGCTTGATACTAGGATTGGAAGGGGTATGTATATTGGGACTATTACCTCTTCATTCTTACAAGTTCATTCATAAAAGTTTGTAACAATGACTTCACCACAGTCAATTCATTTGAGGGATTGGACACATACATAGCTATTGGAGTAAAAGCTTCCAAACGGAGGCAATCATTGGATTTATGACTATAAGCTCTATAAAATAGGTATGGGAGGTCTAGGAGAAATTTTACCTACTTTAATTAAGAAATTTTCAGCTCAAACGGTGATTTCATAAGAATAAGGGATAATGGTTCCCCCATGGATTGGATCATGACGGAGACATCAATATTCAATGCCCGTAAGTAATATAAAAATTCACTATCAAGGGATGGCCTTATAAGTGTTGGGATCCATTTCCAAGTCTTATCAAAATGGAGGTTGAAATCACTCATATACTCTTGAGGAGACCACTTGATAGTATGAAATTATTCTAAAAGTGAGATATTATCACTTTTGTCTTTGAACTGCTTACAAAACTTCATGCCTAAATCATTCCAAGTGGTAATAAATCCAATGATTTAAACTCGGAACTATTGAAGTGCTCTCCTTTAAATGAGGTAGTAAGGAGTTGAACTACGTTACATTATCCTTTGTGATAATGTGTACTATGTAGATGATTTGGCCACATCCAAGTATGTGCTCATGAGGTGAAACATTAGTCTCTCCATTATAAAATGGTAAAATTTTCAAAGCTGCTACTCATATGGCATCTCTTTGTGCCAAAAGCAAAGGACTACTAGTATTGAAAGGAGGACAAGCATTGTCTGCCATGATGTTCAAAAGCTAGTTGTGTCTTAATGAAGTGAGATGTATTTTAGGAGGGGTTGAATTCCTCTACAAGGTAAAGCAATAGTTGATGGTACTAAAAGGTTTCTTCCCCTTCTCCTTGGGGGAGATAAAGAAATATATATATGATAACATTTGTCTCACCTTAAATAATATCTTGTGTGAATCCTTTGCATGAGTTGATGTACTGAACTTTGAAATCTAGAGAGATGGAGTCACTAGGTACCTTGTGTCAATGGAATGAGAAGAGAGGTACCAACTTTGTCTCACCGGGCGTGCCAAAAACTGTTGTCACAAAATCACTACACCCCCTGAATGGCCTGAGAATGAATCATGATATTCAGTGTGATTGAGACACATGGGATCACCTCTCAAGTTGTGGGACTTGTGCTTGATGTGAACCTCTAGAGAAGGCTGACTTCCTTTTCCTAAACTAAACATAACACTACTTCTGATGTAAGAAAGATGGCCAACTAGACCTATGCTAATATTTCATGGGATTAGAGAGAGAGAATGCAAAGAAATACAATCTATTTTAGAAGTGGTGATGAACCAAAAAAATGGGTTTTCAACTTCTGGAAGGGTTAAGGTGGGTATGATGCTTGCATCATTAGCCACCTTCACCTATTACAACTCGGAAAGGATATAAAATACCATAGACTAGAAGCACGTTCCTTCACTAAAATTAAAACATACACAATATAAAGATCAACTTTGATTTGACACACACATAATGTATCAAGATAATAATCACAAGAAAATGTCAAGTATCCACTTAAGTGACAATGATAATGTAAGTCTTAATCAACAGAAGGAAAATATTTTCTCACAACTGATGAAAAGTAACCCCACTATCCTTTTCACAATATGAAATAGATAATCTGAAATAAAGGTAAACTAATCAATAATGCCAAGGAATTGCATTCACAAAGCATACAATGACTAATCATTCAACATAATAAAACAAATATTCAAGTGCAAGGAGACTCTGAATATAATTAAAAGGTTTCAACAAAACTCTGAAAGCACTCTTGCAAGCTTAAAGAGCAACTTCACCAGAAATATCTAAAAATGTATATCAAATAATGGAAACATTCCACTATTTATAAGTTCCTAGGCTGAGCCATTACAGTTGGGCCTTAACTAACCTTAACTAAAAATAGTAATGTAATTAATGAAAGGGAAAAGGCTCCCATAAAAATAGCAAATTTTTTACAAAAAAGTTGACCAAGTAAACCCTGCAACTTTGACTGATTCTAGAGCTTGAACTTGTCCTTTCATGGCCACTCAGCTTTGTCCTGATTCACCTACATCTCCTTTCCCTACAATTTTTTTGTCCTTCCTCCCATACAACCATTTGGTATCTATATTCTAAGAATCTCTTGACAACACCCTGAGTTTCTTTCTCTCTAGGTCCACATGCATAGTGATTTACTACATCCGTTGTCTCAATTTCTTTCATGATCCTGGTGGGAAACCTTCAAAGCTTACTTGTGACTTTATTTAGTCTCCTTATGAAATTATGACATAGAACCAGTCGATCAATGGAGTCACTATTGAAATGTCTTCATAACATTGTCATCTCGTTTCACCAAATCTTATAAATTCTCTTTAATCTAGTCCTTGTGAAGAGCATCGATATTTTCATTGAAGAACTTGGAGTTAGTGTTGTCAAACTCCTCCGAGATATCATTAAGGGCATCCATAATATCCACTCACTTCTCCTCCAATTTATTAATCAAATCTTATAGAAATTGACACCAGAATTCCATAGCCTTTTGATACTCGAACAATTTAGAAGCATCATCAATTACCTCTTCCTGAAGAAGTAAGTCAGAATCTTCCTCTCTAATGTCACTCCACGTTGCCAAAGTTAAATTTAAGTTATTATTATCTTTGGAGAAATATTTTCCATCTTAGCAATAGTGGTTTTTATACCTGCAAATCATTATAAATCTCAATGGCTTCTTAATCAAAGGATTGGCCTCTGCGTAAGATCCTTTCCATACATCCATTCATTGTTCTCCCTTTCTAGCCTAGCTTCAAGCTCATGATAGGAAATATCATCGATTGTATATGAAATTTTCATATTGTAGTAGATGATATGTCAGTAGATGGAGTGGGTTGGCTTACTCTTCATATAGCAGTGATGAGATGCTCGACTTTGACCTTAAGCTAATCCTTAGTGGCATTGTCTTTGTCATATTTCTCCAAAAGGGCCCCAAGAGCAGTGTGTACATCTTGTTTGGATCCTTCATGAGTAGTCTTCCCCCATGAGAAATTTGATATCCGGTAGTCTGCTGCTATGATGGTTTCTTTAGTTTTCCCCTCAACAGGGGTAGCCACCTCTATCACATGCTCTCTAGATGGATTAACCATTAGAATTGATACGGTTCTTGGTCTCTTAGCCTATCTTTTGGGCATGTAATCCAATATACTGAGATCTATCACATCTCCTAGAGGAACCTTTTTCTTTTGTTTGGGATTCTTTCTAAATAGCCACTCTGGTATGGCTAGATCCGAGGAAGATGGAGTAGTAGATATGATACCTAAATTATTAGTTAGGCAAGATCACTAGAAATGCCAACTAGAATCGAGGAGAGGTAGAAATGATGGAAGGTGTGGGTGTGAGGACAACCATAGGAATTGACAAAGTAATGCTAAGGGTTGAAATTGAAGAAAATGGGAGTGTCAAAGGAAATGAAAAGGAAATGGGTGACCCAATATTTTCCCCAGTGATAGAACCGGAAGTGACGAAAATACCTGGACCATGGAAGGGGATGGGAAGGGAGAAATGATGGTAGAAGTGGAAGGAATTGATATTGGAAGTGATAATGGAGGAAGGGGAAGAGGTGATGGATCAGGGACAATACTAGGAGAGGAACTCACTTAAGTAAGCGGCACTATAGATTGTAATCTTGGGACTATCAAACCTAGAAAGAGATGAGCCACCAACCAAAAATGATATATTCTTTTGAATGATAGGAACCCTTTTAGTCGACCTCTTACCTTTTTTTTGTTGTTGGCTAGTTTATTGCTGATGTAGACCCTATATTTGTAGGTTGATTTTCCCCTTTGGGTGAGATTCCCAAGGTGGCCAACCAAATTTAAGTTCTCTTTAGAATGGGTCCCACTCTTTCTTTAGTATTACTATATTCTTCCACATACCGATCAATCCATGGTAGTGGTTGATTAGCAATATTATCACTCTTGTATGATGAATCTAGGACCTCATCATTATCCCACAATTCCTTTGGCACATCATCCAATCCAAACTACTGCACTTCATTAAGATTTAACCTCTCATAATACCTTTTCCACATGATGTACTTGTCTCGATAATGAATCCATATATATTGTAGTTGGGGCACATGAGCACTAGAGTTACCTATCTCCCTGAACTTAACCCAATAGTCAAAATTAGTTCATAGATGGAAGGTATGCATGGTTACTTCAGCCATTTATACATCCACATTCTTTTCCTTGTGGATATTTGGGCAAGAATACCTACCAATTGAAATAGGGAAATGCATTCCTACCTTGTGATACTTATTTTGGATTTTATGGTAATCAAACAATTATCGAACCAATTCTAGAAGAATCCATTTGTCAGTGGGGCACCTTGGAAACTTACTTGGGGTGCCTATGAAACCTAGAATCGAATGTAGGTGAATGTGGGAAATTGAAAGTATATTAGTGCCCATTCTCTCACCTCTTAGAAAGCCTCATCGAAAAACCTCCGATTATATAGCTCTTTGTCGAAGCGATAGAGGAAAACAATGAAGAAAACGTCATTGATTCTTTGGAAGTGCTTGCTTCCCTCATCCAAAGTAAGTTGGGGATAAAATCATATATTTGGGATGTGCTACAAACTCCCCTAGTATTCAATCCTACAAAATATCCTATAGAAGCAACCACATATACTATAAAAGATGTCATGTAGAAATTTTTAGTTTTTGATACCTTGCCCAACTGATAGCGAATGTTGCTACTAATATGTTCACACCATCGGATAAACTCATCATTATTCTTGATATTCACTATGTAAAAGAAAATCCATTCTTTTAATTCCTTTACAAAAGGAAGATCTAAAACTCGCTTAAAAGCACAATTAGATCATTGACTTCCTAAATGAAATCCAATTGATGTATAGTTTTGGGCAACTTGGTGAAATTCTTAGTCAGGTAGGATTTCATCATAACTTTTGAGCACACTTCTTATTTTTTATCCCGATGTTCAAATTGCTATTTTAAGTGAGATTGTGGCGTAATCTTGAATGTATGGAAGTTTAAACAAGTCTTCAAAGAAATATGGGTCCAGACGGATCACCACCTTATCATCACTATCTCTTATTGACATAGAGTCCTCGTCGTAGTGGGCTACTGCAGCTAGGACAAACTTTGGGCATTACATAGATGTGGGAAAATTGGGGCAAGGGAAAGACCACTATCGTAGATGGCTTGCATCCATGGCTTTTGTTTGGGGCCTTTAATATTTCCTAGAACTCGGGAAGATCAATCTGTCCTAGATCAGTGTCCCCGATATTTCCTAAGTCAGAGGTCAAGCAAGATTGGGGAGTAACCCCAAGAAATGTGTACTTCATCTTCTCTTTTCCCTTTGAAGTGGAGGTAGACATGAAAACCTGTGTTTCGGAAGATGAATGTCATAGAAATTCAAAAAATCTTGAAAGTAAGAAAACTTTGAAATTCGAACCGAAAAGGTCCAAAAGAAATCTTTGAAATGAAATCTCAGAAACTTGAAATCTTTGAAAACCTAGAACTTGAAATCTCTGAAAACCCAAAACTTGAAATCTCGAAAAAACTTAAAATCTCTAAAAACCTAAAATCTTTTAAAATCCACGAAACTTGAAATCGAAAACCTAAAATCTGTAAAAACTTGAAACTTGGAATCTCCGAAAACCCAAAATTTTCAATTTCTCAAAATCTTGAAAGCCAAAATCTCTAATAATCCAAAATCTCCAATTCTCGAAATCCCAAAATTGAAATCTCTATAAACCTAAAATCTACAATTCTTTGAAATCTCAAAAACCAAAATCTTTGAAAACCCAAAATCTCCAATTGTGATTTTCCAAAAGAACTCTCGAGATGAGTTTTCAAATAATTTTGAAAGGATGATAACTGGAGGAAACTACAAAATAAATGTTAAAAATCCAAGTTGGAAATTGAGAAACAAGAGGAAGTATGAGGGACCTAAAAATATCCCCTGAACATATGAAAACTGAAGAAAACTTACACAAAAAAACCATGGTGAAAAGAATGACATTACAAGATAACATAAAGGGAAAACAAAAGGAAACCCAAGAGGAGGAATAAAAATAAAAAGACCTAAACCAAAAGAAAATAAAACCAAAAAAACATACCTTGAAAAAGATGCCGCAAAGTACGAGAGTGAAATGTCAGAGTGAAAGTGTGAAAGTGTTAGGTAAAAATAAAAAGTAAAAAAATGAGTTTATATAGAAATCCCAACATTAATGGTAAATTTCCAATCCGTACGGAGGTAGGTGGAAATTAATTGTGCTCATAATTTGTGAAGCTCCAAAACCTAAAATTATGAAAATTTAGGATTTTAGACTTGGAAAAAAAAATGGAAGCAAAAGATGAATTGGCGATTGAGAAGTCGAAACCTGAAAACATGAAAGTCTAAAAATTTAGACTTTTAGAAATTCGGACTTTGGAAAACTTCACGTGTAAATCCTAAAAATGACTCGAGAGAACTCCGAAAACTTGAAACCTAAAAATTTGAAAAGTTAGACTTTCAAAGTTTCGGACTTTGGAATTTTGAGAGGGATTTAATGAAATGAGCCAAAATTTTCCAAAACCCAAAAATCCAAAAGTCTGAAAATTTGGACTTTCAAAAATTTAAACTTTAGAAAACTTCGAAATAAATTCCTAACTTGAGGTTAAAAAATTCGAAAGAGAAAAAACTCCAAAGTCCAAAAATTGAAAAAAAATTGAATTCTCGGCCTTAGAAAAATTCATTGTACGAGGATTTCTTAAAAACATTTGTTTGACATATAGCCTTCTTCTAGGTAGGTTAAATGGTTAACACCTACCTCTAACATTGTTGCTACTCCTAGTGTTGAAAGGGAAAACTAGACTAAACATGCCAAGGACTAGGGATAGAAGGATGTACGAAAGGGAAATCCTAAGCTAAGGAAGATGATAGTGAGAAGGGAAGGATCGATCTTTCTAAGCAGTGAAGGGAGAGATGGCACAAGAGAAGAGGGTGGATGGTGCATGCCACGAGATCAACACATGGGCTTGGCCTCCCAATGAGTGCAACACATGAAAGTGGGGACTACAAGTAGAGGAATACACACAACATGCTAGAAAATATCGATCTCTCTCCACGAGCGGTGAAGGAGACAAAGATGGCACAAGAGAAGAGGGTGGATGGTGCGTGCCACAGATCAACACATGGGCTCGGCCTCCCAATGAGTGTAACACATGAAAGTGGGGACTACAAGTAGAGGAATACACACAGCATGCTAGAATATATTGATCTCTCTCCATGAGCGGTGAAGGAGATAGAGATGGCGTAAGAGAAGAGGGTGGAGGTGCCACGAGATCAACACATGGGCTTGGCCTCTCAACGAGTGCAACACATGAAAGGGGGGAGAGAATAAACAGCTAGAAAATATGCATAACATGTAAGAAAACACAAACAAGGAGGCGATATGTAATGAAAACAAGAGAGGGAAGACAAGAGTTACACAAAACATGATTTTATTGCTTAAGGGATGCAGAGTCATTTACATTCATGGAAGGAGGAAATAATACATTGCAAATACCATGCTAAGGTCTGAGACCCATGGGAAGTTGGCCACCATTTTTGTATATTGTTGTTACAACAAAGAGAGATATTTTTACAAAGCATAACTCTAGTATTTATAGAAGAAGGAGAGAAGAGAAAGAGAAAGGGAGGGAAACACATATTCAAATCTTCAACCATGAATAACTAGTAATAAATGCCTACAAATCTAACTGCAAGGCTGTCAGATGCATTTTCCTATGATTTTTTGGCGTGTGGAATAAGGAAGAAGGCAAGATCTGATGAAATCTAGTGGTTGAGGTCGATTGGATGTATATTGATGAGCTGAGATATGTTTCCCTATATTTCACCTAAAAAAACCTGCCTATATTTGAATTTGAAAATTCCAATGTGTAGCTTGTGTCAGCAGCTTTTTGATAGGTCTAGGCATGCATCGATCTAAGCTCTGTAGAAAAATATATGACTGTCAGAGCCATCGGTGCACAAAAAACATGTGGCACATGCAGGTTGGCTAAAATGATGGCCAACTATTCATTTTTTTTTCTTTTCTACCACGTGTTATGCATTAGTTCATTTCCTAGATTCAGTTCCCTATTGCACGCTTTGGCTGGTTATTCGTGGCACACTCAAGTGTGATAGAAGATGACTTGGAATAGAAGGGTGCAGAGAAGGAGCAAGGTGTGGGAGAGAAGAAGCAAACATGTGAAAGGGAAACAAAGAAAAGGCACAAAGGAGCACGTAGGAGAAGGAATACTTGAAGAAGGAAAGTATGAAAACAAGATGAAGGCATTAGAATAAAGGAAGGTGCATGAGGAAGAAAGAAATGAGGATGTGCGAAATAACTAAGTCTAGGTAAGTGTGCAAGATGAATTCTAGGGACTTATCTAATTGGAAGGTAAGTCTAGAGGTGCATACAACGAGTGCATGACAAGATAGGAGAAAAAGTGGGCATGCAGGAGGAAGGAACACAAGGGAAAATGGAAGGAGATAGAAGAATACAAAAGGGAGTAGGAAGGCACACAAGGGCATGTAGAGGAACTGCAACTATGCCAAGGTGTCAAAAGAACAATCTTGAGTGTGTGTAACTTGAAATGTGAAACATCAAAGTCATGATGAGAATATAAGTTATCCATATAACTAGGAGAGTTATTTGGATAACAAGTGCTAAACAACAACCAACTATATATCATGTTATTCCACCTATGTGAGTAATCCTAATGGGTGGAATGCCACTAGTATTTCCTAACATCGTATCTATCAAATTACTCCCAAACATAATCTTCCCAAATACTTGATCTTGTTGTGCCGCCATATGTGTTGAATTTATCTTCCACATTTTTGTGCTAGTACTAAAGCATGCCTACCTATATCTCTAATGAAACTTTACAATCCTAGACTATCCTCTTGATCCCTATCATTGAGGTGATATTCTATAACAACTTCTAGATTATAGACACCATGGATAAGGGATAGGGATCCGGTGTGGGTAAGGTGCATGTTAGTGGTTCTTAATATTTCATCAGACCCACTTTTATAAAATTTCAAGGGGTTCTACTAATTTTCCAAAATATCTAGAGAACATGGTAATGTGTTCCCTCACCTTTTATAGGGTTCTCATCACTTCTACCCAACCCCATTCCTCTAAGTCTTAGCATATCTCAACTACCCCTCTTTGCATCCATATACCTATGAATTCTCTCCTCTCTCTCTCTCTCTCCCCTTCTTGGAATAATGTCATCCTTCCCAAATCTATTATTTAACCTTGTGCATGATAAGATTTTAGCCAACCATAGGTATATTTTCCTTCCCCATCTCAATCATCAAGATATTTGTGGTTAAGGGTAACACACATAGATACTATCCTCTTGGTTCACACAAGAACTGAAAATATTCTTCCTATTGATATAATTATGTTGAAATTGTGTATTAAAAAGTATAATTAGTAAAAATCCTTCCCACCAATGATCTAGAACTTGATTCCACTGTTTATCAAAATCGAGAGAGTGCTTGGTACTTATTCTGACTCCACACTTGCTTCTTTCCCAACCAACCTCCTCTATTTTGTGTATTATTTATTAAACATTTGTATAACTCTACCATGAATAAACTAGTGAAAATATCATATAATTAATTATAAAAATTATCTTTCACCCATTTTTGATCATTGAAATTGTGTCGAGTGTTATATCTCTAAGAAAAATTGTCCTATATTTAATGTACCCAACACTCAATATTATCTAGTGATGGTCAAAACATCATGCAAACACCACTTCTTGATGAACAGAAACTAAAAAGAGGTCCTGAAAATGGAACCAAAATGTATGCTTTTTATTTACAAACACCAATTAGTTGGGCACGCTGAAACTTCACTTATAAAAGTGTCGAAGCCCTCAAACAAAGCACATGTAACCTATTGGGTCCCTCTTTATTTGATCATGCAAGATGTAAATTCATTATAAATGAATGTGTAACATAAGATAAAAGATAAATTAGATAGATCTCAACATAGATTAAAATATAAGAAACTACCATCATTATTTAAATTCTAATTACATCTTGTTCACTTCTCCTTACCCTTGACTCTATATAATATTACCCATTACAATAATCTAAGCATCACATCAAGACAACCTTGAATTACATACTCGTAAAAGTTTGTGAACCTCATACAGATTGACTCTCTTATCAAAACATATATCACACACATAGATCTCTCTCATCTCACACATTTAAACAACTTTAGTTACCCAACACCATAGTCACATAATCACCCGACCATGTTATGTGCCTTCAAATACACCATCACCCCCACATTGGATATGATCATTTTACTTATAAAAATAGGTTTTATAACTCTTCATGATATCATCTATATTGTAGAAGGAGGGTTCTAATATAATATGCTATTAGGTCATCCTTAGATACATGTTATGGGTTATATCCCATCAAAATTATATAGATGTATAAAATATGAACATGATGGTAAAACCTTCACGGTCCCCACCAATCCTAATCCCTTATAAAATTGTCACATGACCTAAAAACATAACAAAAATTGATTTCATTACAAGAATATACATATTTATATCAATATTCAATAAGATATTCCATCTGTGCATCTAAACTACCATTCAATTAATCCTTCAAAAATCTCATGCAATGCCTCTCACTAGGGAGTATTACCTTCTAGCTCTTAATGCACTCCATACACCTAAAATGTACTTGATACATGAAAAATAACCACTATACAAATATAACATAGGAGATGTCATTTCATTTTACCCCTTTTTCTTTAAACCAAGCTAGTGTATGAGGCATCAACCACCCTTCATATCATTTCAATGATCAACCACATGAAAATAAATTTTCCTTAGGATTTTCATTCTTGGATAAACCTCAATTTTATTAGAGTTACCTTCACCATTTTGTATGGAATAAATTTTTTTAGGTCAATATGAGTAGAGCCTGCATAACTTACCCTTTGAAGACCTAAGAAAAACTCACAAGAAACATGACATCGTATTTCAAGTACCTTCTTCTAATATATAATCATCAATATAAGAATTCCACATGCATCATCACAATTGACCCATCATATGACATTGATGATACCATATCCATCCCATATGACCTTTATTTAATCAATTCCATCACATTTGGACCTTTGACTTATAAAGATGATGGTAGAACTAGAACTCTTCTCCTAATGTTACCACATATGATAGAGGAAGATTCCATTATTGTTGAAATTATTCATTTCCATGAAGATAATGCTATCTTGATTTGTATGGGTACTAAGAAAACTATCTTCAAAAAAACCATTCCTCCTAACATACCTACACTTCTCAATGAATTAACCATTGATGTTAATATTGACACACTACAAGAACCACACATTGTTAAAATTGGCCAAGCCTCATACCCGTATTAATTCCAACAATTCATCACTTTATTATCCAAAAAATCAATCCTTTGTATGGTCCTATAATGACATGCTTGGTATAGACCCTAACATCATTATCCATAACATCATTACCATCTAGATTATAAACCCATAAAGTAAAAACTTCATAGAATATATTCTTTTATTGCACTACTTATCAAAGAAATCCAACGTCTTATTTCAACCAACTTCATACTTCTTATTGATTATCCACAATGGGTTTCCAAAATTGTAACTATCACTAAAACCATTGGAAAATTACGCATCTACATGGAATTATGATACTTAAACCTCAGTTTCCCCAAAGAAAATTTTCCTCTACCCAACATCAACCTACTTATCTATTTAACGACATGTCATGATATGCTTTCCCTTATGGATAGTTTCTTTGGTTACAATCAAATCCTTATCACATTATAGGGTCAAAAAAAGACATCCTTTATCACCCCATGGGGAACCTTATGCTATAATTTAATTCCTTTTGGCCTAAAAAATATAGGACCTACTTATTAATGCACCATGAATTACATATTCCATGATTTCATCCACAAAACTATATAATACTATGTTAATGATCTCCTAGGTAAATCCAAACATCGAAGAGATCATTTATCCATTCTAGATGTGATATTTACACATTTATTACAATTATTTCTCCATCATAATCTTTCTAAGTGCATTTTCATAGTTCTCACAGAAAAATCCTTGGTTTTATAGTGTCTATAAGGATAACTAAAGTCTACCCCATTAAAGTCAAGGCCATTATCGAATGGCCTCTCAAAAAATCTAAAACAACTTTTTATTCCTTCAAGGAAATATTCAATCCATTTGTATATTTATTTCTCAATTATCATACTTTTGTCAACCTTTCCATCACCTCGTAAGAAATGACATCCACTTCAATTGGCATGATAATTGTTAACAAGAATTTGATGCCCTCAAACACTATCTTCTATCACCATCAATGCTTACATCACATGAGGGGGGATCTGTTTCTATCTTTATATCTCTATGAATGACCATGCCTTGGGATCCATGGTGGAATGTCAAGATGAAAAAGGTAAGGAAAAAACTATATATTACATAAGATGCACCCTTTATGAGTAAAAACCCACTATTCAGAAGTCAAAAAGTTATGTTATGTCTTTTACTTTGCAACTTACAAACTCTGTCACTACCTTATCAATCACAAAACCTACATCATTACCAACCTTAATCCACTCAAATATATGCATTCCAAACCATATCACAATGATTTTATCACGCGGTGACTCATACTTATGATTGAATTTTACCTTGAGTTCATATTTTAGAAATCTATTTAAGGGAAGATCATTACTTATAAGATTGGTGAATCTCAACTTCCTAAGAATCCATCGCCTTACAAACACATTCTAAAAATCTATCAATACTACGAATCATAAAAAAATCCTATCAAAATTATATTTTTCTTCCACAAGTCCAAATGTAGATAGCGGGAGTTTCCAAAATAGTCATAATACCCCTTCAGACATTCATATTTCATTATCCATAAAACTAAAATTTGAAGGACTAATAACATGGAAGAATATGAGGCTCTCATCATGAGACTTCAAACTGCCGCCTTTCTCGGATACAAATCCATGAAATCTATGGAGACTCACAACTTTTCATCAACCAAATCAAAGGGATCTAACAATGTAAAAAATGAGGTCCTCTAAAAATAAAATAAACTATCCTTCAAGACTTCCTACAAATATTTACCACTATGACATCAAAACAACCCCTTGCTCATCTAATAAGTTCACACACACCATGTATTTTATTTCCTCTCTCAGCCCCTTTTCATTAGACGATTCTAAAATTTTGTTGTTATACAAAAACTCAATCAACCATCCTATATCAACATTAAACTTCCCACTATTAATCACATAGAAGATAGCTCATTTGACACTTGGTATATATAGACGTATGGTTATATTTCCACCAAAAAATACCCTTAGATCTATTTGAAAATGGACAAATATATTTTTAACAATGTGTGTCTTATGTCATAATAGGGGATATCCTTTATAAAAGAGGATTTGATGTCCTCCTCCTCTAGTATCTTAAAACCCTAGAGGACTATATAGCTATCCAATAAGTGCATGATGACTTATGCAGTGGACACATCAATAATTTAGCTATTGCTAAATGTATCTTGCACATGGTTTACTATTGGCTTATTGTTAACCAAGAATATTGTGACTACATTGAGAAATACATCAAGTTTCAACAATATTTGAACATCACACATATCCCGACTATGATCATTAACCAACAAAAGACATGTGTCCCTTTTTAAAATGAAGGCTTGACCTTATTGGAATTATACACCCTTGTTCATCACAATAACATGCCTCCATCATCACAATGAATGAATATTTCACTAAATGGGTGGAATTAATCCCCCTTCTATCCACTAAAATATATAAAATCATCGAATTCATCCACGATCACATTATCTTTCATTTTGGTAGACTACATAAAGTCATCACAGATAATGAAAAATCCTTAAAAATAAATACATTTAAAAAATTTGTGACACTTACAACATCAACTCAAATTTTCCTCTCCTTATTATCCACAAGCTAACAGCCAAGATAAAACACCAATAAAACACTCAACAAAATCCTCATGAAATTTTTGACCAAGCTGGTAGAAATTGGCATCTTCAAATCCCATTTGCATTATGGGCATATCATAACAAATTTTAACTCATGCAATCATTATGCCATTATCCTTATTATATGACACCGAATTTGTTCTTCCTCTCAAAGTTCAAATCCCATCCTTACACGTTTCTCTCAAATACTTCATCCCTAATGAATAATATCATCAAGAATGCCTATCACAACTAGAATTGTTAGATGAAGGTCATATAACAACCCTTGAAAACATCCACATCTATCAACAATGAGTCAAATAATATTATACAAAACATCTCAAACAATGTTAATTTAACATTAGTAATCTAGCTTTTAAAGAAAACCAAAATATCACTAACATAGAAAAGAGAAAAGGTGGAAAGTTTCCTCTAAAGTAACTTTGACCACATATTATTACTCATAAATATTAATATGAGGCTTATTGTTTAGCATCCTTGATGATAAAATTGAAAAGGATCCTCATAATGCCCTGCACTTGCATACATTTTGCATCCATTCTACTATTAAAATATCAATTCATGAGGCCTTAGTCAAACTATGATCTCCATTCACTAGAATATGCATCTTATATTTCTTGTAATGATTTGGAATTATGTGGTCTTTTAAAATCACATCATTTATGACCTTGAATATGGTCACCTTAAATCTTCTCATAACATATTCCACATTGATAAGTTACTTTCTCCAAATTAGAGAACTCCAGAATCATTACTCTCACTATCCCCTTAGGTTATCTTGATTAGCGACATGAAAATGATATAAGTGTAGCTTACACACTTATTTATCCCCTTCTAAAATTTTTACCTAGGCTCGCACTTAGCTAAAAAAAAAAAAATCTATGGGATTGATATAACCAAAATATAAACCAATCCTCAAAGGACAGATATCAAAAATCAAATCATGTTAGATAAAGTTATAGAACACTCCCCTGGAAGGATGGCTATGATGAAATCAAAATTCAATAAAATCATAGACCACTCCCTTTAAGGATGGATACCCAATCAAAATACACAATAGGGACTTCCCATACGATAAGTAATCTTACCAAAAAGAGCTTCCCACATTGATCAATCCTCTTATCAAAAATAAAAAAAACTATCTGAGGAAATTTTCCCACATTGATCAACTTTCTCATAAACATAAGCTTCCCACATCAATTATCTTGTGCAATATACAATAAAATATGGGAAAAACCTTGGAAACTATCAAGAAGAACCTGTTTCCCTATGCTTCTTTGTGCACACAAACCTTTTCCATGTCAAGAAAATGATAGATACAACTATCCCTCATCTATATATTATCCTAGTATGACTAAGCATTTTGAGTCATGTGTTAACACCTAGTACAAGGCCACATGTGAAGTAATATATGTATAAAATAAGTTTACCATCATACACTACACGTGTCTAGAATAGTAAAGAATAAAACATCTCATATTATGTTCTTATCCATCTATAGTGCATTAATCAAACAAAAAGATCACCATCTATCACATTCATAACAAAGATCATCAAAATAAAATAAAACATCTCTAATCTAAAAATATACATTTCACATATACCCATAACTCATCATATAAAAACATGTATATATACATAAAAAGTGTCATACATCATCACGGGTTGTAAAGAGCCTCACATATAATATGTGTGTATATATATATATATATATATACACACACACATCATCAAAAGGGATTCAAAAGAGCATCATATATATAAATATATTCAAAAAAATATTTAATGAACTAAATGTATGTTAATGAGACACTCCCTCAGGAACCACTACCATTATCATCATCTAGGCCTTTGGATGGTCCCTCTCCTAGAGCTCTAGGTTGTTGACCCACTCTCATGGAACTACCTGAAGGAACCTTCCATTATCGATCTAAAAACATAGTACAATGTGAGGCTCATTAGGAATCTTCCACATCACTATATCCTCATAATATCAAAGCTCATCACATAAGGCATGATAGTTCACCACACTCACATCACCAAGTGGACCCATATGACCATTAGTATGAGTGTATATCATCCCCTGAGATTGATTTACTTGTAACCCTAAAGGACTTCTACAAGGAATCTTTCTCTTATATATATCTATCTCTATGGCCATAGCCTATGCAAGTTTTGCCTATATAGTACTAAGCTATTGGTTCATCCAATCCTACTCTCCAGTCACAATATCTCTCTCATCTATTAATATGGCCCAATATACTAGTAACGAGAATTTCTTGGCCTCCACACTCACTACAATGTCCTTCAATAAAACCACACTATCATCCTCATCTCCACCCTGACTACCACCACCCTGCTGAGGTACATCCTCTACGTAGGCCCGCACCCACCTCTTAGGACCATTTAGCTACCCCTTCCACCTTATAGCACAGGACTCTGTCACCCCGACATCATCATGCCCCACTACTACTCCCTACATGTCTACCATCACCCCGACTTCCTCCTTATCTGCCATATCATCTAACTCTTAAACAAATAACAATGTTAAAACTCACCCTACACCATCTCTCCGATAAGCCACTAATACCTTTGAAACATCATGAATCAATCCTAACTATCTCCTAATGCGACTAAATCTGATTTGATCGCAATGGTGCTGCCTCTAACCCACACCCACTTATCCTACAACAATGCCCTCAACTCACCCTCTACACCAAGCTATAAAAAGAAACATGTATAGTGCCTCTAAATAATGTCTCCAACAAGTAAGCCAACTAGGAGCTATCTATAGTAATCCTTTCCTCTAACAGACCCCATGGATACATGGTATGATTACCACTGAATAAATCCTATTGAATAATCCAACTCTACCCATATCATCCGTGACACTTGTAGTCATTTATTTACCCTCAATAATATTTTCTAACCCCAAGTGCACCGGCCTATCACCCAATGGGCACTGGGTGCTCACCCAAGGCACACGTAGGCGATGAGCCCCTCCTTTATGTGAGCTTTGTGAGAAGGTTCTGCTATTAACAGAAGATGATTTCAAGAAGTGGAAGTACATTTACTTATTAAAAAAATATAGAAGGAGAAACTAACAAATCCACACCTTAATGACTTAAAGAGACTAAATAACATTGTAATAAGCATAATAACCCATATCGAACCATGATAGTCATATAACATGAGGGTTTACACCCTTAAAAAGATATACAGAATGAACCCATATATATATATATATATATATATATATATTGATTTAACATAGTTCTAGTAGCCAAATTATAGTAAAAAGGGTAATATCAGACCATACATATTAAATGATAGAGACTCAACTCATATAAGCTTCTCTAATATGAGACCCTAGCTATAATCTTCCCATTTTAACCCATGTAATAGATCCTAGTGTCATACGAGAGGATTATGACATCCCTTAACACCATTAACACTAAGTTCTCTAAATTGTATCTTTAATACAACACTTTGTACTTTGTATTCTCTATACATTCTTTTTCCTCCCAACATCTCTTGTATTGTTTCTCTTTGTATCTCTATCTTCCTCTACGTCTTTAGCCCAAACATCTCTTTTTATAGGATCACCACCCACCATCATCCATTCTCTCCTAAAATAATTACATGCCATGTGTCGATGTGGTCCTCAATTTTTGAATTCTTATCCCTTTGCAAACCCTCTACTCTCTGTAATGATGTCTTCTAGGAATATTTCCTACATGGGATATCCTTTTCTTGACCTCCAAGGTTCTAGGCTGGCACCTTATCCACTCATCACACCTAGTCGGGTCCTCACATTTTACCTAAAGGGTCTCTAGAATGCCAAATATGGATAAGTCCTTTTAATTCATGTTCTTCCTTTTGCGTGCCATGGTTTCACTTAAACCCTTCTTAAACCCCTTTTTTGTTGTACGCTCTCCCTGAGCACCCTTCTTCTTACTTATCCTATGTGTGTATGCCCCTTGGTACTTAGCCAATATTTTAGGGCCCAATAACAATCCACTTGACCGAGCCACCATAATGTTCTCATAATCCCAATAATCTAATAAAAATGATACACCCACTCCAAATATGCATCTAGTAATCCAATTCCACAAATCCTTGTAAACATGTGCCAACAAACTAGGGGCCTAAAAGAAATTTATCTTGTGGAACAATCATATTAACTACTACCCTAGTTATCATTCCTGAAAATATGCCTCTTGATGAATTTGATAAGGCATAAAAACTAATACCCATCATCATCATCGTGACTAGGGCCCGACCACCATTATCATCACTATATAAGGATCGATATTAAAAATCCCCAGAATTATAAACCACATCAGCCCCATTATCTCCAAATAATATCTACATCGTAACACCCCTACCTCCCTCATCAATCACATATACCTTCTCACCCTACACTAGTAAGCGTAATATCCTATGTATATCCTCTAATGTCATTGTCATCTCTCATGTAGGAAACTAGAACGTGCCTATGATATGGTCCCATCACTAAAATAATCACAACAATAAACCCATGTCTCTATGTATGCATATGTAATTATGCATCCCTCCTATCTAACCTCCTCCAGGTGATCCCAAACAATATCTGATGATCAACCTCAAACATCATCTAATATATTCGTGATCCTATTCTGTGTAGTCTATCTCTCTCTAGTTTGCATCCTTAATTAAACAAAACACCATTAGAAAAAATCAATCAAAATAAATCACAAAATTTTATCTAAAAAAAAATGAATTCACTAATGAGACTACTTGAATCACTTATAACCCTATCAAAATATATGGCGATCGATACATAG
The DNA here is from genome assembly GCA_018340775.1 of Taxus wallichiana var. yunnanensis. Lineage (NCBI taxonomy): Eukaryota > Viridiplantae > Streptophyta > Pinopsida > Cupressales > Taxaceae > Taxus > Taxus wallichiana. The sequence goes on from CM031233.1 coordinate 369,343,132, forward strand.
CTAGTGATTTCATATGAAATCGTAAGAGGTTTGAAGTAATTCAAAAATTCTATAAAAATAAATAACTAAAAAAAATAGCACAAAAATCCAAAAAAAACCACCTACCTCATCACGTATGGGCTTCTCTTTTTTTGCACCTCCAATTGCCTCCATATCGTAAAATATTGAAAAATTAAAAATTAGGGTTTATCTAGTCTCTTAGGTTCTCAAATCACAATATACTCAATGAACCTTTAAAACCACATTTTATATTAAATTTTTCCCATCCACCCAATTTCCTATGATTGGGATAATCAGTGACAATTTGTTAAACCACTAATAAATTAAAGTAATCACCATCGATTACCTCATCTTTATCCAAAACATAGTTGATTGGCCTCTGAGCCTTATCAAACCATCATTTTTCTCATCTTTTTCAAAAAAGGAACATGTTTCAAGTACTTGCTTCCTTTTTTGGGCCCCAAAACCTCTTAAAATTCAAAATCAATCAATCTATATAAATCTTACCTTTATGAAATCTATCTCATATTTTGTAACCATTCAAGAAAACTTGTTTCTTTTCTACCATCAAGTCATATGTCTATCGGACTATAACCCATTAGTTCCCCTATCACTTGACTTCATGGTTACGTAAAGCCCACCTTTTGGAAACATTTATATGGAGCTTCCATCTCCTTATACACCGTGGATACTTTACACTTTTGGAAACCTTTTCCCATAGATGCTTCCCATGAGCCACATGTTTATAGGTCGATAACACATTGGTTACCCTATCACTTGAATCCCTTATGGCATAAGTCCACCTTCGTGGAAAATAATTTGCATGCCTAGTCTTGGGGACATTTTAAATAATAACACAATACCATAAAATCCTATATCATCCAATGACCTATGAAAACTAGTGAACATTGCACTTCATCATAGTGACCCCTAGTTTCAGGGTGGACCACCTATCCAACATAAATCCAATCATTTCACTTATTTTTTTCTAGAGGCTTTTCCATCACAAACCACTTGACAAAAGTGAAAATGTAGACACCTATTTTTGGTACCTTACATTATTTATTAATAATCCTCACATTCATACTCAAAACATTAAATTATCCTATAAACCATGTTATCACCCTCATAAAATCACACTTTACCCCTTTTAAATGCTTATTTTCTCATCTAAACCACCGTAAGAACTTATAACTCATCCTAGCCCATTTTAACCCTAACCATCTAATCTCCTAACATCCTTAACCTCTTCATAACCATCTTCACTCACCCCATACCTAATTTAACCCTTTTGAAAAGGTTGAAACCACTTCCAAGAAGGTTTCCAAATTTTTTTAAGTTGTTAATGATTCTAACTAATCACCAATGATTATATAAGAAACATCAAAAGTTATTAAATTCGGATCTCGAGATGTTTGTAGTGAGCTTGACTCATTGGTGACCTAGATGAAATAAATATGCTCATCTTTACATATTCAACATCCTTGTCACATCCTTTGAATCTTTGTTATCTCTGTAAGAATCATACGACATCATTTTCAAGAATTCATGAACAAAGGTATGTATTTGTATTTTTTTTCATATTCATCTAGTCAATACATTACATTAGAACCCTTATTTAGTTATAAATCACTTGTTTTAGATATAATTTTAATCATATCAAGGAATCCATCCTTTTCATAGTAATCATTAGTGATTCATCCGAATAACTGATAACTGTAAATAATTGCTAGCGATTCTTGTCATTTCATCACTTTTATCACTTTTTTCACATTTGCAATCAACATATAAATCAATTTTCTATCTAATATCCCTATTTTCAAAATATTTCTCTCTATGAATGATTGTACTAGGTCAAGTATATCCCAATACTATCATAAATGAACTTCTTGTTGTTTCATAGACATTAGTGTGGGAATAATTTGACATCACACATGAACTTAGCCTTTGAGTGATTTCCTTAACACTAAACATTGAAGACATCAAATATCAAGTTGAAGTCATATAAAATAAGAAGTACATTGATAAACAATCTTTTTGATTACTTCTTGGATTTCTTAGGCTACTATGTGCACTTATTTGACCATAAAGTGGTACTTATTTTCCCAATTTTTTTTGTCTCACTATACTCCTCTATTGGAAGGAATCTTATACAACAAGTATGGAGGTTTCGGGGAGAAAATAAGTAGAGGGGAATAAAATAATAAATGGTGATTCTTTACTATTATTATTGTCTTTATGATTTTTTAGATCTAGTAAAAATAATTTTAATCCTAAAAGGGGTAGAATGAGATTTATAATTCTATGATGTATTGACAATAACTCTAGTTTTGGTGAATACAAAATTTGGTACAAGAAATTAGAAATATGATGGAATAAAAGGGAATGTGGAAGTTCTCCTTAGTGTTTTTAAATTCATGCATAATTTATTATTTTAAAATATCTTAGAATTACATGAAATAAATCCCATTTTAATTGCAAATGGGAATGTTATCATTTCATTTCATCTTGGTGGTTTTATTACTTTGAGGATCTGAATGAATGTGGGGTTTTCTACCATTGATTGTGTATTGTGAATGTGGGGTTTTTCCATGAGATGGATTATTAGTATTTTGGTGTTCATACCCTACCCTCAAACATCCCTTACAATTCTTGTCTTTGAGATATCTAGTTTGTGTGTGTTTTATTACATTTTCCCTCGTTTTGTATTGCACTTGAGAGATAATTTAGTCAATTAATTTTTGGATGAATAATGGACTTATGAAAGTTCCCATATCATATTTATAATTTATGGTGATGGTATGGAAATTATATATTATACTCTAATTGAAAACTCAATTATATCCCAACTTGGGTGCAAAACTTGTTTTGGCATTGCAAGATTTTATCTTGACTTCTTCGGGAATGATATTATTAAATTAAAGGAACTCTTTTCCTTGTAATGATTTCAATGTTATTTATATTATTCATATCTTGGTGGACAAATATAGGAAATGGTTGAGAAATATTATTTAAGAATAAATTGATATTTTTATTTAGAATGGCCTTGATCATTTTTAAATGTAAACTATCTAAATTTATACCTTATTGTTCCTCCATGATTTATTACATAACATTATATTCATTATATAATGTCATGGAATTAAGCTCACTTCTAGGATGAATCCTATTATGGCTATTACATCTTGGGAGATGTAAAAACTAATACCAAGGAACAATTACTAGGGTAGGTCCAGTCATAAATTTGAGATCTCTGAGTTAGCAGAGAGTTAATATCATGCTGAAAAACATCAAAGACACACTTTTCTTATAATGATAAGGAATCAAGTTTGCACTTCCTTGTGCCCATTTTATTCATTATATCTATCTTAATAGTTTCAAATAAATATCTAAGGTAATAAAGTCCTAGGTGTCTCCCTTTTTTAAAATATTGAGAAAAGAAACCATTAAGGGGAATGAACATTGATTAAAAATTTGAGATTCATTCATATATGGGTACTCCCTCCATTGAATAGAGGGGATCCCCTAAGAGATCTTTTCTATATTTAAGTACTCACCCTTCAATCTCTTCCCCTCACAAAAAATGAAAAAAAAACTCTACCTTGTCCCCATATATTTTAATGTTATATGCGTAGAAACATTGGTGAACCATAAACAAATGAAAAATGTTAGGAGAATAATTGGTTAGTGCTCCATTAATTTATATTCCTGAATAATAATTACATGTGTAATTATTATCAAGTAAATGTAAGTTAATAAATTATTAGGTTATTAGATTATTATTAGTTGGTATATAAAACAACAATAACAATTATGAATTTGTTGAGCGAGTTAGAAATAACTCACATAGGTGGAAGAGTTGTTATAGCCACCTCCTATATTTAAGGAAGGTTATTTCCATGATATATATGGATGTAATAATTGTGAAATTTTAACCCAATAATATTGAATATTATTCATGGTTATTTAGTATCTCTCCGATATCTCTCGTTAAATTTTCCATATACTCTTCATCCGGTATCGATCGTTTTTTTCTTGTCCTTGTGATGGAGAACTAGGAGAAAATAAGGAGGATTCTAAATTTTCTAGATGATAGATGTTTTTATATTGTCCCAAATCTATGTTAGTTTATCTAAATGTGAATTTGATCCTTTTAGCAAGAACATTTTGTACCTAAGAAGTTTGGTATGTTAGCAGAAAATTTTAGATATGTACATTGTTTCTTCATCAAAGTTTGAACCTTGGCATTTCCATTCACACAAAACTCTACCAAAAAGTGTATGTAACTTGTTTTCATCGACTCCATCAATGTTACTCCATATATAAGATTGATTTATAAATAAATTTTACTATTTTAATTACACAAGAATCAAGCTTCAAATAGAGTAGAAATTTTTATTGGATTACACATTGCATACGAAGAATTTGTGTAATTATTACATATTTAGTTCTTAGAATAATATTTGGAGCCATTAAGGATGTTACACATTATGTTGGAAGGTATGTAATATATAAACAAAAAGGATTAAAATAATTTTACATCTTTCTCATCTAATCCTCTCTCTACCTATGTAGCATCTATTTATGTGAAAAGAAGACTCTCATTGAATTAGATATATTTTTTTCCTCATGCTCATTTGGCTTGGGATTTTTACTAAGCCATTGTACTTGTATCACTATTCATCATGATATTTTCTCACCAGTTCAACTCTAGACCAGCTATTTTTGTAAGCTTTAAAAAGAATTTTTTTAATTTTGAAGTCTAATTAGTGTTAGTAGTTGAATTATTAATAGTTATTTGGTCCATGGAAATAAAATTCCAAGTCTATATCTTAGCTAGTTGAATCACTAAGACAACCATTGTCAATTCATGTCTAGTTGTGACAACAGATGAGAAGAGAGGAAGAATGATTACGTTAAGGTTTTAGGGGGAGGGCCAACGTAGGCTGTCATGCCTCATGATTGTTGTCAGCTTCCTCTTCTCTTACACCTACACATCCATTAGAATCCACATAGGGTAAACCAACATTTTCTTCCCATGGAAAATATTTCCTAATGGCTGCTACAAGAAATCAGGGGTAGGAATTTTCATGGGTTACAAATGCTTCAGGGATGCCATACATTGTGAAAATATTAGAGGACACTCCAGTGGTTACACTTTATATGTCAGAGGTAGCTAATTCTCTTTTTGACCTAAAACCTTCTACCATTATTTGTAGATTTAATGGATTCTGGCCTCATACAAAATATTTGCACAAATGAATTCAATCCACTAGATCTAGTGTTCTGTGAGATTCAACTCTGTGTGAATGGGTTTTCTATTGTTTGTTTCTATTCTCCTACAAATTATCAATAAGATATTACGAGGGTCCATGGTTTTGGGGTAGGGCTGGCCTTTTTCTCACTCCCTAGTTTTTGGATTTTGATATTTCTACTATGGTAGTCTTACAAAATGACAGTCTGAATTTTCCTCCCAAATCTTCCTCTCCCCTTTTGGAACCTTGTGGTTTGTGTAACTATTGGAAAATATGTTGATCGATTCATCAAGACTAATGATGAGCAACCTAAACACATATTTTTCACATATGCTCATATCTATATCAAGGTGTACCTCAAAAAAGGTCTTTTGATAAGGTGTAATTAATTCATGATGGATTTAAGTCGATAGATGTTATAGATTATGATAATATGACATTGGTTACATGTTATGTCATCAAAATGGAAACCTTCAAGAGGCTTTCCTGCTCAATAATACTTAAAAAATAAAAAGTGGGTTCTTTGTGGCCTAAAGGTTGAAAACCATTTACAGTGGAGGGAACTAAAGAAAATCTTCTCCTGGAAGTTCAAACACTATGAGTGATGAGATTTTCCCTACTAATGGACGTGTTAAAAGATCTCATGTGTTAGAATCTTATGATTTAGACCCATAACATGATCATCCTCACCTTGATTTTCTGTTATCTTTGGCTCCTTTACTTGAGAATTGGATAGTTTTCATAAGGTCTAAGGAGAAGAAATGATGCTTTGAGCCTCTTATTACTTGGTTATCTATGGCATTGGCTTGTATGTTAACTTTTGTCTCTTCAACTTTTTCTAGGTTCAAAATTTTTATCTATGCCTTCATGGAGTTTTTTATCGTATCTATATTTGAGGTGTTTTTTATTGTGCCCTCTAGGCATTCTATGCTACCTTTGTGGCATTTTTGAAATCGTGAGTTTTCTAGTTGATCCCACTAATGTAACTCACACTATCATTAATATAATGTGTAGTTATAATAGTAAAACAACCATTGTCTCCATCTAAATGTGTCTAGGTGAATAGGATATTTATAAAACTATAGTTTATTATAATTCATTCCTTTTACTTTAGTTTTGATGGTATAGTTTTGAAAGAGATAATTAAATGGTCAATTTAAAATTAAAATTCTATTAGTCATGTAGTCATTATTTTACCCTTAATACTTCTTTCTAACCCCAAGCACATCAGCCTATCACCTAGAGGGAATTGGGTGCTCACCTGAGGCACACGTGGATGCCGAACCCCTCTTTTATGTGATCTTTGTGAGAAGGTTATGCCATTAATGGGTTTTATTTGTAGAGATATAAATACATGCATCCTAAAAGAAGAACATAAAACTAGTAGATCCACACACACACCCATGCATCAGAGAAGGTAGATAAACACCGAATGAACCATAGGAAAATAGATATGAGCTATAACATGCTAAATATTATAAGGGTTTGCACCCATAAATAATATATAGAATGAACCCATATATATATATATATATATATATATTGATTTAAAAGAGTTCTGGTAGCCACATTATAGTCAAAAGGGTCATCTCAGACCATATACAGTAAGTGATAGAGGTCCAACCTATACAACAGGATCTGAATGGAGCTCCTAGCTATGCCCTTCTTACTATAACCCATTTATAGACCCTAACATCAATGTCAATGCTTAATGACATTCTATATAGCTCTCTAGTACCGAATCCTAAACCTAGTGTAGCCTAACATTTTTGCAGAAGTTCATTACATTTCCTTCGCTTCTTGTACCCATATATGCATATGTATATCCCACCTCTCTTTTATGCATCTCCATACACACATCAATCTACCTCTCTCTCTCTCTATATCTCTATAAATATATATATCCTCCTGTTATTAACCCAAACACCTCTTTAAATAAGATTATCGACCACCACCATGACTTTTCTCCCGAGCATATCTCATGTCAAGTGTTAATGTGGTCCTCCATTGGTGAATGCTTATCCTCTTCGCAAACCTTCCACTAACTTTAATGATGTCTCTTAGAATATTCCCTATGGGGAATATCCTTTTCTTGGCATCCAAGGCTCTAGGATGGCACCTTATCCACTTATCATGCCTAGTTAGGTCCTCACATTTTTCCTCAAGTGCCTTTAGAATACAAAATATGGCTAAGTCCCTTAAAACCAAGTTTTGTCTCCTACGCACCTTGGTTTTACTAAAAACCTTCTTAAACCTCTTTTTCCTACATACTTTCCCCTAAGCGCCCTTCTTCTCACTAGTCCTACATGTACGTCCTCTTGGTACTTAGCCAATATTTTAGGGTCCAACATCACCCCACACTACACGTGTTCTCCATCCTCAGAAACAAACTTCTTCTTCAAAGAATAAAGAATAGTGGAGTTGGGATAATCTAAATAAAGAACAAAAGAATAGAATAATTTATTACTATTGTAAGAGGAGTGGGAATTCCTTCTTCATGGTTACCTCAATCTTCTCCCAGACATCTACCTCACCCTATACTTGCTAAAGTAGGTCACCTACTAGAGTGTTTACTGCATCAAAACTAAATTCATTGCTCTTAACATTCAACGTATCTATAATACCTTATAGTTTCTTGCTAAGATCACCAAGTGTGTCCATTCTGCGAGTGACCTTGAGATATAGCTCCTTAAGCTAATTCTTAACCAAACCCCACAAGGTTTCAATTGCTTCTAACTTTTTCTAAACCTCGGATAAGATCTTATCATGCTCCACCCTATTGCCTTTGTTCTTTTCTTAAAATTCCTTTAGATCCACTTCATGTGTAACAACCAATATGCTCATTACCATGTATCTATCAACATAATTATCATATACGATCTTGACCATTTGTAGAAATTTTCTTTACAAAGGAAAGGAGCTCAAAATACCGAGTAAATATCTCCACAATATTTAGTTTTCTTCCCATTCTCTCACACCATCATCTCTTCCACCGACTCCAATGGGAGTGCGATTAAGAAATCATGCTTGATATGTATGTATTTTCTTGCAGATTGCAGATCTTGACTGAGTCGGAATATGATTGGACTCTTTTATTTCTTTCATTTTGTATCTGAGTTAAATCTGATCTCAGAACGAATTATAGAGTTATCCATCTATAATACCTAACCTTGGATCAGTGGAATTGATCCAAGTATTGCTTTAAGTTTGTTCGTGATGAATTAAAATTACAGACCTTGAACAGGTTGCAAGGTCTAGAAGCATTGAATAAGCTAGTCCGGAGTATGACTCAGGTTGATCATGTGAAATGAATTGGTTCCCGATATCGAAGTATATCTGGAAGGTCTCGATCGTGGACCAGGTAATAATTCGGTTTCATATAATTCTGTAGCCTAAGGCAGAACAGGAGCTAACCCTGTTCAAGAATGTATGATGTAGGTCTTTTTCTGAGCGTACGGAATGTAGACCTAACTGGAATTATTAATGATTAGTAACCTAAAACTAAACCTAACCTAGGGGTTAGATTAGTGTTAATCTAACCTAGACCTAGGCTAAGTGCTAATGTCCTAAGTTAGTATCTATGTTCTTTGAAGTTAGAATAATTATTATCCTAAATTCTAACCTAAGTTACTAACCTATCTATTGAGCAAGAATGTAAGGGGACTTATGGAGGGGTGTGAACCATGGGCGGCATTTTCTATGTCATTAAATGCAATTGGATAGGTATGAAGGACAGGTATTGGTGGAGGTTTTAGAAACGGCTAACCTTAGCCGACGTGGCAGATCGCCAAAACTGGAAATGGACTTGAGATTTTATTTGTCTATCGCCAACTTTGGCGGTCGGTGTGATGGAGTTTGAGCGGGAAATTAGGAGTTAATGCATTCAATGAGCTTGGAAGTCGAGCTCGTCGCGAGAAGGCATGCAATGTGGGAAGTTGTTGTTTTGTTTGGCTTATCGCGAATTTGGTTTTTCTTCTCTGCTTCACCGGTTCTTCGCACCAGTCTTCTTTTTGTGTCGCATGGCGAGTATGAGCTTATCTAGCTCTTTTCTCTCGGCAAGGAAAATATATATGTCATGGGGATAGCAAAATTTTGTTGGTCGCTCTAACTTGGAAAAGGAAAAGGAAGTCCGAGCTCTTTCAAAGTGGTCTCCGCTTCGGAAATTTGAGCAAAAATCCGGGCATGTTAGGCCCTAACCTTTAAAAATCTTGTTGTCTTTCAAGTGATTTCATTAGAACAACTCTGTTCAAATGGTTTATGGTAATAGATGATTTTCTATGGTGGTCTTGTGTGATTTTGCATCGTATCTTTACTTGGTTCGATTTTTCGTTTATCCCTTGATGGGTGTTTATTAAATTCGAACTGTGGCCTTATTTCTCTATGTTTGCACTCTGGCTTAAATATGTGAAATATATGAAATGTATGAATGCTCGGCCTGTTCGGCGTGAGCCCATAAATTATTCCTGTGATGGGTATAGGCCACTGTTATGCTTGTCGATTTTTGGTCGTCGATTCTTGTTGTGGAAACTGTCGGAAGGGAGACTGATGGACATTGTTTGATTGTTCAGTTAATTGACCTTTCTTCTTTTATAAGCTCTGTCGTGGTTGTTATCTAGTGGTGATAAAGGATTCTGGTTGGGTTTCGTTATAAAATTTTATAGTTATTGTGAAAGGAAATTCTCGTGTTCTAATTCTTTTTTACCTTGTTGAGAGAATTCTTTTACGACCTTCTTTGGAGTTGTTTTTCCCTTGTTTAGCGAATATTGATAATTTGAATTTCGTGGAAGTGGAGGTTATGGGGATTCAACCCATTGATAGTATTGATATATATACATATGATTATTATATTGAAACGACTCTTGGAGTCCTCTGAATGAATCGTATATTATGGTTCACTGTTGTATGTATAAGCCCGAGTTTGAACAGTAATGTTCTTGGCTTTGTTGGCTTTCTTTAATATCTTGACATCATGAATTATGGCTTCTATAAAGTAGGTTGTAAACAACATACTTTCAGTTCTGATTGCGTTCAGAAGTGACTTCGTTGTCCCATGTTATGTTTCCATTCTGATTTCACTCCCGTTTGATGACTGTACATGGTGCGTGGTTTTCGTTTAAAAATCTCTTTGCTTAGTTATAGGTAAATGTCATGGCTTAATGTTTTCGAGCCTCTTGTCGACTGCGACAACAAAGGAGATCCTTTGAATTCGACCTTGGGTCTAAAGCCTTACACAGTAAGAAAGGCTTGAACGGGTGTAGGTTGTTATTGGGATTGATGTCAAAGTTACGTCTTCTTCACATTGTTATCCATTCTTTTGTTGATTGAATGTTAGAGTTGTTGACCGCACTCTAAGCGGTGTAATGGCAAAGTGTTTATCTTCTTGTCCGTCGCTTCTTGCGAAAGGTCATTCTGAGTCTGTCTGGTAGAATGAACATGTTGTTCGGCATGGGGGCTACTGTACTGTAGTTGCTTTATTGTAAGTTTTAACAAAACAGTGTGCTGTTTATGGACTCGACTGATTTACTTGCATGTGTATTAAGTGAATGCCTTGCTTTTGGACAGAAGGTATAGTCATGAGCTAGTTCAGAGGGCAACATGTTCAATTTGTTTATTTCTCTTCTGTTGTAAATATTAAGATGAAATAATTGTCCAACTAACATCTGTAATTGTTTTTACATAATGACAGTATCAGGATTGATATGATATTCCTCCTTTAAGTTGAATATAATGATTGTCTGATGTTTGTTCATCTTGGGATTTACGATGAATAATTGCTTAGGATACTTTTGTTCTTCTTGATCCCTAATATTTTCGATGAAATAATTGAGAAGCATATAGGACTACTCTGTAATGAAAATTATTATTACACGTTATAGACATGATATATTCCTAACGTTTGGTTTGAATCATGCTTACTTGATTGATGATTTTATATCATTTAAACAGGGTGTTTAATGAAAACAATTGACGGATTGCAATTGTTTTAAAAGTTAGTGCTTATCATGCTCAGTTCATCGAACTGACTCATGTTGACTATTTTTGCAGATGGTTGCCGTAAGTGGTAAAAGCATGCAGATCTGACAGGATGATCAGATTGTTTAATTTGATTTATAATGAATTACAGCTTGATTTTCTAAATGTTCTATATGAGGAAAGATGTTCTTTTTCCATTAAGCATTGTATCAAGTATGTTGCTTGCATAAAATGTAATTGTATAGTTCTGAAAGGAATGGAAATAAGTATTTGTTACTTATGTGTTGTATTCTTAATTCTGTTAGTTGACCTTCTTCGGTTTATATACCGGAGTGGCAATGTTATCTTTGTGTAATTTGGATGCTTTTGTGATTGTCAATGAAAGCATATATGAAAATGTGATTGAATTCTTATGAGTGTTTAGTAGTTCTAATTTGTTCTATCGAAAGCTAAATTGAAATTTAAATCATTGTCTTTCTAAAAGATAGGGATAAAATGAACCTAAGCAGAACGCTAATCAAGCTGGATTAAATTACTAATCCCTAGTCCCGAGTATGACAGGACAACATTAAATTGGATTCTTAATCATTTATATCTTTATACTAATAAGTATGATATAAATTCAGTTAAGAGAACTGAAATAAATCTAATGGGGTTCAGATGGCAATCTCATATGAAGGTTATGAGATATTGTCCAATTCTGTTGTTTTAGAATCATGTATATTCTAATAACTCCTTGATGAGACCTTAACCTTAATATCTCCACCATGCAATGGGTTTTATTGAGGAAGGTCATCTTAAGACGAAGAATCCAGGGATCGGGAAAGGCTAACCTTAGGGGAAAGTCTTTAATGTAATTTAAAACTCAACGTGCGTAACGCATATTATTAAGTAGATCTTTTCGAGGTGGATTTAAAGGTTGACGGCACAAGTCAACTGCAGGGTTGTACCTCCGAGAAGATTAGGATCTTCTCGAAGTTACAACAATGCAGGTGACTTTTGACGACACCCTTTGCATTGATCGCTAAGATTTACACTTTGATCTCGAACGAGTTACTCAGGGACCGATTAGGAATGTGGTCATGTTATAAGGCTGCCTAGGAGATTCGGGGTATCATGACACACTGGTTTAACTGCAGGGTTGAACCAGTATGTCACCGTATCCCTAATCCTCATGGGCATCCATATAACATTATCACCTTGTTATTCTGTCTCCGAGTGATTGAGTTGTGATAGGAAGGACTGACAGAAGTCGGTATAAGACATTCTATATAACATAAGAATGGGGTGAAGGGCGTATTCCAGATTGACGAGTATGCCGTTAAGGAATACGAGACATAAACAGTATGTTTCAAATCTTTGGCCAAAGTATCGCAAGCTGCTGATTGCGTTGTCCTAATTCACCTAGCCCAAGGGATGAGATGCCGATGAATAATGGTAACAATTATTCAGTTAGGTTCCTTGGACAGAGCATTCTGAATCCCAGAATAGGGAAGAGAACCACAAGAGTGAAGTGTTAAATAAAAACGCCAACTCTTATTACTCATGAATAGATCGGTAGATTACCGAGTCATGGAATGAATAGATCGGAGGTACTCCGAGTCATTACAGCTGCATATGGTTGTCTGTTATAAGAATGGTTATTTGATTTGTGAGTTCTAAATTATGTATTTAGAACCAGGATGCAATTATCAAAAAAAAAAAAATTCACTTGTTCTAAGGTATAAATTGAGGATGTTACATCTTGGTATCAGAGCTGAAGGTTGCAGCTCTTGGACCTATTGTGTCCATAATCTGATAAAAACCTGAATTTTCTTGTAACAGAAAATGGTTAGAACAAGGGGGAACGTTGCGAATAATGCTCCACCTGAAGGAGGAGCGGCAACAACCCAGAAACTTGATGAGATCCTTGCTGCCCTGTTGGACACAAGAGATCGCTTAGCTGTACTTGAACAACAGGTGATGGGAAATGAGGAGGATGAAGAAGCTGATAATAATAATCAGCAACCTCCTGAGGACAACCCCGACATGGGTGTTGATGTTAATGCTGGGAATGCACCTGTCCAACCAGAAAATAAAAAGGCCAGATTGGCAGCAGAACTCACTAATGATATAAAAAGGATAAGTCCACCTAAGTATGATGGCACCACATTAGGAGATGGAGCTGAGAACTGGCTCAGTGAAATGGAGAAGTACTTTGCAATAAGGAACTTCTCAGAGGAAACCAAAGCTATTTGGGGAGCCTATCAGCTTTCCCACGAAGCATCTTCGTGGTGGGATAGCCGTAAAGCTGAACTAAATATTGATGAGACCAATATTACTTGGGATCAATTTAAAGGCTATTTTAGGCAACGTTGGCTGCCACAACTTTTCTATGATCAGAAAATGACAGAATTTCAGAACTTAGCTCAAGGGAAGCTAACGGTAACTGAATATCTGGGAGCGGTTTACAAAACTCCTCAAGTATGTACCGCAGTATCAAACTGACGAAAAGTTCAGAATACGGAAATTCATCATGGGATTGAATCCCGTGATAGGGGGAGAGGTCGATGTTCACAGTCCAACCACTATGGAAGGAGTTGTTGAAAAGGCCATAAGGCAAGAACAGAAATTAAAGGCTATTTCTGCCCATAAGGAGGAAGTGCGGAAGAAGACTGCAAACCCTTCTTCAACCTCTCTTGCACCCAAAAAAGGACCATGGAAAAAGTTTGGAAACAAGAGTAAGTTTCCAGGAGATAACAATAAGAAAGCAGTAGTAAATAAGCCTGCTGGAAATGTAAGGGATAATTTTGTTAAAAATTATAACAATGGGCAGAAGCCCTATGGAGGACAGCGTGACAATTACAAAACTGGAGGCAACTTTGAGCCTAAAAAGGGACCTGTAGGAGGCTGCTACAATTGTGGCAAAGATCACTACGCAAATCAGTGCCCTTTGAAGAAGGATGATCGTAATCAGCAGCATAAGATACATGCTGCAGTAGCGGACAAGCAAGCTGAAAAGCAAGTGACACCTATAGAAGTTCCGGGTAAGTTATTCGGCATACCTGTCACTATTCTTTTTGATACAGGAGCTACTGAATGTTTTATATCTAATAAACTTGCTTCTAAACTTAAAAGAAAAGCTGGAAAAATGGATAAATCTTGGACTGTACAGTATGGTAATAATTCTGTTCATACAGTGAGTATGTGTCTTTTTGGGGCAGTCCTTGACTTACCTAACTTTTCCACGGAAGTTGATCTCTATGTCGCACCTTTAGGATCGTATGACATTGTCATCGGTGTCAATTGGTTAGCTGACCATAAAGCAAAGGTAGACTGTTATGAAAAGAACATAAAATGTTTAGATGATCAGCTGGAATCAGCAGAGATTCAAGGTGTGAAACGGGAAATTTCAGTTAGAAAACTGTCAGCTATGCAGCTTAAAAAGGCTAAAAATAAAGGATGCACCCTTTATGCAGTAAAGATAACTGAATCTTCAGAAGAAGATGATGATCTCATGAAACGATTCCCTCTGTTACAAGGTTTCAGGGATGTTTTTCCTGAGGAATTACCAGGGTTACCACCCAAGAGAGAATTTGACTTCACCATTGAAATCAAGCCAGGAACAGAACCTATATCCAAAGCGCCTTATCGGATGACTACTACAGAGTTAGTCGAGCTTAAGGCACAGTTGCAAGAGCTTTTGTCTAAAGGTTTGATTAGACCAAGTGTTTCACCTTGGGGAGCGCCTGTAATATTTGTGAAAAAGAAGGATGGAACACTAAGGCTGTGTATTGATTATCGGATGTTGAACAAAGCAACAGTCAAGAACCGATATCCACTTCCTAGGATCGATGATCTGTTTGATCAGATGCGTGGAGCAGCGGTTTATTCTAAGATAGACCTTCGATCTGGTTACCATCAGTTAAGGATTAGAGAGGAAGACATTCATAAAACAGCTTTCCGAACAAGGTACGGACATTATGAATTCACAGTTCTACCCTTTGGATTAACTAATGCACCCGCAACCTTTATGAATTTAATGAACAATATTTTTCAAGAATACCTGGACAAGTTTGTACTTGTATTCTTGGACGATATTCTCATTTATTCTAAAAGCGTTGAGGAGCACAATGAGCATTTGAAGATAGTTTTGGGAATTTTGAGAAAAAGAAAGTTGTATGGTAAGTTATCCAAATGTTCTTTCTTTGATTCAGAAGTTCACTATTTGGGTCATGTAATAAGTAAGGAAGGAATTGTTGTGGATCCTTCAAAAATATTGGCAATAACCGAGTGGCCTGCACCAAAGAATGTGCATGAAGTAAGAAGCTTCATGGGTCTTGCTAGTTACTATAGAAAATTTGTAAAGGATTTTTCTAAAGTAGCTGCACCAATAACTTCATTGCGAGAAGAAGGATAAGAAATTCATATGGAATGATAAGTGTGAAGTGGCTTTCAAAAGTTTGAAAGACCAGTTGACTTCTGCACCTATACTAGCTGTACCAGACCCTAATGGGAGTTTTACGGTTGTAACGGATGCTTTGGGGAAGGCCTTGGAGGTGTTTTGCTACAAAATGATCAGGTCATAGCATATGAAAGTAGAAAACTTAAGTTACATGAGCTGAATTATGCCCCTCATGATTTGGAACTTGCCGCCATTGTTCATGCACTTCAAGTCTGGAGACACTACTTACTTGGGAAACCTTTTGAGTTGAAAACTGATCACCTAGGACTGAAATATATTTTTACTCAGCCCAATCTGAATGCCAGACAGAGAAGGTGGTTAGAATTTTTATCACAATATGACTTTGATATCAGCTATATCAAAGGGAAGGAGAATAGAGTAGCTGATGCTCTAAGTCGTAGGAGGCACATTTCTGCTCTTATAACATTAAGAACTCAGTTTAAAGACGAGGTAAAAAGTGCCTCAGAATCAGATGCATACTTTCAGCAAGTAAAAAAGCGCTTTCACTGCGGAACCTAAGGATATAAGGTATAAAGGTTTTCATTTTGATAATGAAGGAATCTTCTTGCGTTATGAAAACAGGTATATGTACTATCTTTGAACGATTTGAGAAATAAATTGTTAGTTGAATTTCATAATTCACCTTTCTCTGGACACCTAGGTATCACAAAAATGCTTGCTGATTTGAAACAGCAATACTTTTGGAAAGGTATGAAAAAGGATGTAATTAATTTTGTGACTCATTGTCTGGAATGTCAGCGGGTGAAGGCAGAACATATGCACCCTGCTGGACTGCTATATCCTCATAGCATACCGCGGTACAAGTGGCAAGTAATAACCATGGATTTTGTACAAGGACTACCTATGTCCAGGAATAAACATGATGTTATCCTGGTAGTTGTAGATAAACTGACCAAGGTAGCTCATTTCATCGCTGGAAATCTAAAGGATGATTCACCAGTGCTGGCCAAAAGATTCGTACATGAAATTTTCAGATTACATGGTGTACCAGAATTGATTATATCTGACAGGGATCCTAGAATGACGTCAAGGTTTTGGCAAACGCTTAACGCAGCTCTTGGAACGAAACTAAACTTCAGTTCTGCATATCATCCGGAAACGGATGGACAAACTGAGAGGGTAAATCAAGTGTTGGAGGACATGTTGCGAATGTATTGCATGGATCAACAGTATAAATGGGAAGAGTATCTTCCATTAGTTGAGTTCGCATACAACAATACTTATCACTCATCTCTTAAAATGGCACCATTTGAAGCACTTTATGGAAGAAAGTGCAGAACTCCTGTTAGTTGGGACAGTGTGGAGGATAGAGTGGTAATTGGACCAGAGATTCTCACAGAAATGGAACAGCAAGTTAAGCTGATTCGTGAACGATTAAAGGAAGCAGCGGATAGGTAGAAGAGCTATGCTGACCTTAAGCGGGTTGATAGAAGGTTTGAGCTTGGTGATAAGGTTTTTCTTCGTGTTAAACCCAGAAAGAGTTCTATAACTTTTGGCAAGGCTGCCAAGTTGTCACCTCGATTCGTGGGACCTTTCAAAATTGTCAAAATAATCAATCCTGTAGCTTATCATTTAGCATTGCCACCTGCTTTATCTCACATGCATGATGTTTTCCATATTTCTTTGCTTAAGAAATACGTTTCAGATCTGTCACATGTTTTAAATTGGAATTCCTTGCAGGTCCAAGACCAGAATAATCGTGGTTAAACCCACGCGAAAGCTGGAAACTCGCCAATTGCATTTAAGAAATCGTGAAATACAAGAATGTAAGGTCCAGTGGGACCGGTTTAACGAAGAAAGTGCAACTTGGGAAAACTCGGAAGAGATGAAAATGGCTTTTTCCTTCTCTTTTCAACAGAATGAAATCTGTTGACAAAACATTCTTTTATGAACTTATTTTTATAAAGTATTTATGGAAGCGATGAAGGCAAACATTATTGATTGAATAAAATATGTTTGTGACATTGATTTTACGGAACTATTCAAATATGAAATAGTCACATTATTGTGTAATCGATAAATTGATTGACACAATAATTGAATATGTAATCATCGGGACGATGAATCTTTTTAGGAGGGAAGCATGTAACACCCTGAACTGTTGTTACTTCCTCCTGAGCATACAAGTGTTGATATGTGATTTCTGGTAAAAGGATGGGTTCCTCGATTAAGAAATCATGCTTGATATGTACTGTATTTTCTTGCAGAGATTGCAGATCTTGACTGAGTCGGAATATGATTGGACTCTTTTATTTCTTTCATTTTGTATCTGAGTTAAATCTGATCTCAGAACGAATTATAGAGTTATCCATCTATAATACCTAACCTTGGATCAAAGTGGAATTGATCCAAGTATTGCTTTAAGTTTGTTCGTGATGAATTAAAATTACGGACCTTGAACAGTTGCAAGGTCTAGAAGCATGAATAAGCTAGTCCGGAGTATGACTCAAAGTTGATCATATGAAATGAATTGGTTCCCGATATCGAAGTATATCTGGAAGGTCTCGATCGTGGACCAGGTAATAATTCGGTTTCATATAATTCTGTAGCCTAAGGCAGAACAGGAGCTAACCCTGTTCAAGAATGTATGATGTAGGTCTTTTTCTGAGCGTAAGGAATGTAGACCTAACTGGAATTATTAATGATTAGTAACCTAAAACTAAACCTAACCTAGGGGTTAGATTAGTGTTAATCTAACCTAGACCTAGGCTAAGTGCTAATGTCCTAAGTTAGTATCTATGTTCTTTGAAGTTAGAATAATTATTATCCTAAATTCTAACCTAAGTTACTAACCTATCTATTGAGCAAGAATGTAAAGGGACCTATGGAGGGGTGCGAACCATGGGCGGCATTTTCTATGTCATTAAATACAGTGGATAAGTATGAAGGACAGGTATTGGCAGAGGTTTTAGAAACGGCTAACCTTAGCCGACGTGGCAGATCGCCAAAACTGGAAATGGACTTGAGATTTTATTTGTCTATCGCCAACTTTGGCGGTCGGTGGCAGTGGAGTTTGAGCGGGAAATTAGGAGTTAATGCATTCAATGAGCTTGGAAGTCGAGCTCGGAATTCGCGAGAAGGCATGCAATGTGGAAGTTGTTGTTTTGTTTGGCTTATCGCGAATTTTGGTTTTTCTTCTGCCTGTTCACTGGTTCTTCGCACCAGTCTTCTTTGTGTTGCATGGCGAGTATGAGCTTATCTAGCTCTTTTCTCTGGCAAGGAAAATATATATGTCATGGGGATAGCAAAATTTTGTTGGTCGCTCTAACTTGGAAAAGGAAAAGGAAGTCCGAGCTCTTTCAGTGGTCTGCTTCGGAAATTTGAGCAAAAATCCAGGCATGTTAGGCCCTAACCTTTAAAAATCTTGTTGTCTTTCAAGTGATTTCATTAGAACAACTCTGTTCAAATGGTTTATGGAAATAGATGATTTTCTATGGTGGTCTTGTGTGATTTTGGTACTGTATCTTCTTACTGGTTCGATTTTTCGTTTATCCCTTGATGGGTGTTTATTAAATTCGAACTGTGGCCTTATTTCTTATGTTTGCACTCTGGCTTAAATATGTGAAATATATGAAATGTATGAATGCTCGGCCTGTTCGGCGTGAGCCCATAAATTATTCCTGTGATGGGTATAGGCCATTGTTATGCTTGTCGATTTTTGGTCGTCGATTCTTGTTGTGGAAAGCGTCGGAAGGGATACCGATGGACATTGTTTGATTGTTGATTAATTGACCTTTCTTCTTTTATAAGCTCTCTGTCGTGGTTGTTATCTAGTGGTGATAAAGGATTCAGTTTGGGTTTCGTTATAAAATTTTATAGTTATTTGGGTTTCGTTATAAAAGTTGTTTTTTATAGTTATTGTGAAAGGAAATTATATTGAAATGACTCTTGGAGTCTCGTGAATCGTATATTATTACTGTTGAGGAAATAGATTTTATTTGACCTTCTTGTAGAAGCTTTGAGTTGTTTTTCCCCTATGCGTGGAGGTTATGGGGATTCTTGTTATGAAACCCATTGATAGTATTGATATATATACATATGATTATTATATTGAAACGACTCTTGGAGTCCTCTCGAATGAATCGTATATTATGGTTCCTCGAATGGTATACATATGTATAAGCCCGAGTTTGAACAGAAATGTTCTTGGATTTGTTGGCTTTCTTTAATATCTTGGCGTCATGAATTATGGCTTCTATAAAGTAGGTTGTAAACACCATACTTTCAGTTCTGATTGATTCGTAGAAGTGACTTCGTTATCCCATGTTTTGTTTCCATTCTGATTTCACTCCCGATTGATGTGACTGTACATGGTGCGTGGTTTTCGTTTAAAAATCTCTTTGCTTAGTTATAAGTAAATGTCATGGCTTAATGTTTTCGAGCCTCTTGTCGACTGCGACAACAAAGGAGATCCTTTGAATTCGACCTTGGGTCTAAAGCCTTACACAGTAGAAAAGGGCTTGAACGGGCTGTAGGTTGTTATTGGGATTGATGTCAGGTTACGTCTTCTTCGCATTGTTATCCATTCTTTTGTTGATTGAATGTTAGAGTTGTTGACTGTACCTAAGCCGGTAATGGCAGTGTTTATCTTCTTGTCCGTCGCTTCTTGCGAAAGGTCATTCTGAGTCTGTCTGGTAGAATGAACATGTTGTTCGGCATGGGGGCTACTGTACTGTAGTTGCTTTATTGTAAGTTTTAACAAAACAGTGTGTTGTTTATGGACTCGACTGATTTACTTGCATGTGTATTAAGTGAATGCCTTGCTTTTGGACAGAAGGTATAGTCATGAGCTAGTTCAGAGGGCAACATGTTCAATTTGTTTATTTCTCTTCTGTTGTAAATATTAAGATGAAATAATTGTCCAGCTAACATCTGTAATTGTTTTTACATAATGACAGTATCAGGATTGATATGATATTCCTCCTTTAAGTTGAATATAATGATTGTCTGATGTTTGTTCATCTTGGGATTTACGATGAATAATTGCTTAGGATACTTTTGTTCTTCTTGATCCCTAATATTTTGATGAAATAATTGAGAAGCATATAGGACTACTCTGTAACGAAAATTATTATTACACGTTATAGACATGATATATTCCTAACGTTTGGTTTGAATCATGCTTACTTGATTGATGATTTTATATCATTTAAACAGGGTGTTTAATGAAAACAATTGACGGATTGCAATTGTTTTAAAAGTTAGTGCTTATCATGCTCAGTTCATCGAACTGACTCATGTTGACTATTTTTGCAGATGGTTGCCGTAAGTGGTAAAAGCATGCAGATCTGACAGGATGATCAGATTGTTTAATTTGATTTATAATGAATTACAACTTGATTTTCTAAATGTTCTATATGAGGAAAGATGTTCTTTTTCCATTAAGCATTGTATCAAGTATCTTTGCTTGCATAAAATGTAATTGTATAGTTCTGAAAGGAATGGAAATAAGTATTTGTTACTTATGTGTTGTATTCTTAATTCTGATAGTTGACCTTCTTCGGTTTATATACCGGAGTGGCAATGTTATCTTTGTGTAATTTGGATGCTTTTGTGATTGTCAATGAAAGCTTATAAGAAAATGTGATTGAATTCTTATGAGTGTTTAGTAGTTCTAATTTGTTCTATCGAAAGCTAAATTGAAATTTAAATCATTGTCTTTCTAAAAGATAGGGTTAAAATGAACCTAAGCAGAACACTAATCAAGCTGAATTAAATTACTAATCCCTAGTCCTGAGTATGACAGGACAACATTAAATTGGATTCTTAACCATTTATATCTTTATACTAATAAGTATGATATAAATTCAGTTAAGAGAACTGAAATAAATCTAATGGGGTTCAGATGGCAATCTCATATGAAGGTTATGAGATATTGTCCAATTCTGTTGTTTTAGAATCATGTATATTCTAATAACTCCTTGATGAGACCTTAACCTTAATATCTCCACCATGCAATGGGTTTTATTGAGGAAGGTCATCTTAAGACGAAGAATCCAGGGATCGGGAAAGGCTAACCTTAGGGAAAGTCTTTAATGTAATTTAAAACTCAACGTGCGTAACGCATATTATTAAGTAGATCTTTCGAGGCGGATTTAAAGGTCGACGGCACAAGTCAATCGAGGGTTGTACCTCCGAGAAGATTAGGATCTTCTCGAAGTTACAACAACGCAGTGACTTTTGACGACACCCTTTGCATTGATCGCTAAGATTTACACTTTGATTTCGAACGAGTTACTCGGGGACCGATTAGGAATGTGGTCATGTTATAAGGCTGCCTAGGAGATTCGGGGTATCATGACACCTTGGTTTAACTCGCAGGTTGAACCAAGATGTCACCGTATCCCTAATCCTCATGGGCATCCATATAACATTATCACCTTGTTATTCGTCTCCGAGTGATTGAGTTGTGATAGGAAGGACCGATGAAGTCGGTATAAGACATTCTATATAACATAAGAATGGGGTGAAGGGCGTATTCCAGATTGACGAGTATGCCGTTAAGGAATACGAGACATAAACAGTATGTTTCAAATCTTTGGCCAAAGTATCGCAAGCTGCTGATTGCGTTGTCCTAATTCACCTAGCCCAAGGGATGAGATGCCGATGAATAATGGTAACAATTATTCAGTTAGGTTCCTTGGATAGAGCATTCTGAATCCCAGAATAGGGAAGAGAACCGCAAGAGTGAAGTGTTAAATAAAAACGCCAACTCTTATTACTCATGAATAGATCGGTAGATTACCGAGTCATGGAATGAATAGATCGGAGGTACTCCGAGTCATTACAGTTGCATATGGTTGTCTGTTATAAGAATGGTTATTTGATTTGTGAGTTCTAAATTATGTATTTAGAACCAGGATGCAATTATCAAAAAAAAAAAAAAAATTCACTTGTTCTAAGGTATAAATTGAGGATGTTACATCTTGGTATCAGAGCTGAAGGTTGCAGCTCTTGGACCTATTGTGTCCATAATCTGATAAAAACCTGAATTTTCTTGTAACAGAAAATGGTTAGAACAAGGGGGAACGTTGCGAATAATGCTCCACCTGAAGGAGGAGCGGCAACAACCCAAAAACTTGATGAGATCCTTGCTGCCCTGTTGGACACAAGAGATCGCTTAGCTGTACTGGAACAGCAGGTGATGGGAAATGAGGAGGATGAAGAAGCTGATAATAATAATCAGCAACCTCCTGAGGACAACCCCGACATGGGTGTTGATGTTAATGCTGGGAATGCACCTGTCCAACCAGAAAATAAAAAGGCCAGATTAGCAGCAGAACTCACTAATGATATAAAAAGGATAAGTCCACCTAAGTATGATGGCACCACATTAGGAGATGGAGCTGAGAACTGGCTCAGCGAAATGGAGAAGTACTTTGCAATAAGGAACTTCTCAGAGGAAACCAAAGCTATTTGGGGAGCCTATCAGCTTTCCCACGAAGCATCTTCGTGGTGGGATAGCCGTAAAGCTGAACTAAATATTGATGAGACCAATATTACTTGGGATCAATTTAAAGGCTATTTTAGGCAACGTTGGCTGCCACAACTTTTCTATGATCAGAAAATGACAGAATTTCAGAACTTAGCTCAAGGGAAGCTAATGGTAACTGAATACTGGGAGCGGTTTACAAAACTCCTCAAGTATGTACCGTAGTATCAAACTGACGAAAAGTTTAGAATACGGAAATTCATCATGGGATTGAATCCCGTGATAGGGGGAGAGGTCGATGTTCACAGTCCAACCACTATGGAAGGAGTTGTTGAAAAGGCCATAAGGCAAGAACAGAAATTAAAGGCTATTTCTGCCCATAAGGAGGAAGTGCGGAAGAAGACTGCAAACCCTTCTTCAACCTCTCTTGCACCTTAAAAGGACCATGGAAAAAGTTTGGAAACAAGAGTAAGTTTCAGGAGATAACAATAAGAAAGCAGCAGTAAATAAGCCTGCTGGAAATGTAAGGGATAATTTTGTTAAAAATTATAACAATGGGCAGAAGCCCTATGGAGGACAACGTGACAATTACAAACCGGAGGCAACTTTGAGCCTAAAAAGGGACCCGTAGGAGGCTGCTACAATTGTGGCAAAGATCACACTACGCAAATCAGTGCCCTTTGAAGAAGGATGATCGTAATCGCAAAGAGCATAAGATACATGCCGCAAAGAGCGGACAAGCAAGCTGAAAAGCAAGTGACACCTATAGAAGTTAGGGTAAGTTATTCGGCATACCGTCACTATTCTTTTTGATACAGGAGCTACTGAATGTTTTATATCTAATAAACTTGCTTCTAAACTTAAAAGAAAAGCTGGAAAAATGGATAAATCTTGGACTGTACAGTATGGTAATAATTCTGTTCATACAGTGAGTATGTGTCTTTTTGGGGCAGTCCTTGACTTACCTAACTTTTCTACGGAAGTTGATCTCTATGTCGCACCTTTAGGATCGTATGACATTGTCATCGGTGTCAATTGGTTAGCTGACCATAAAGCAAAGGTAGACTGTTATGAAAAGAACATAAAATGTTTAGATGATCAGCTGGAATCAGCAGAGATTCAAGGTGTGAAATGGGAAATTTCAGTTAGAAAACTGTCACATGCAAAGCTTAAAAAGGCTAAAAATAAAGGATGCACCCTTTATGCAGTAAAGATAACTGAATCTTCAGAAGAAGATGATGATCTCATGAAACGATTCCCTCTGTTACAAGGTTTCAGGGATGTTTTTCCTGAGGAATTACCAGGGTTACCACCCAAGAGAGAATTTGACTTCACCATTGAAATCAAGCCAGGAACAGAACCTATATCCAAAGCGCCTTATCGGATGACTACTACAGAGTTAGTCGAGCTTAAGGCACAGTTGCAAGAGCTTTTGTCTAAAGGTTTGATTAGACCAAGTGTTTCACCTTGGGGAGCGCCTGTAATATTTGTGAAAAAGAAGGATGGAACACTAAGGCTGTGTATTGATTATCGGATGTTGAACAAAGCAACAGTCAAGAACCGATATCCACTTCCTAGGATCGATGATCTGTTTGATCAGATGCGTGGAGCAGCGGTTTATTCTAAGATAGACCTTCGATCTGGTTACCATCAGTTAAGGATTAGAGAGGAAGACATTCATAAAACAACTTTCCGAACAAGGTACGGACATTATGAATTCACAGTTCTACCCTTTGGATTAACTAATGCACCCGCAGCCTTTATGAATTTAATGAACAATATTTTTCAAGAATACCTGGACAAGTTTGTACTTGTATTCTTGGACGATATTCTCATTTATTCTAAAAGCGTTGAGGAGCACAATGAGCATTTGAAGATAGTTTTGGGAATTTTGAGAAAAAGAAAGCTGTATGGTAAGTTATCCAAATGTTCTTTCTTTGATTCAGAAGTTCACTATTTGGGTCATGTAATAAGTAAGGAAGGAATTGCTGTGGATCCTTCAAAAATATTGGCAATAACCGAGTGGCCTGCACCAAAGAATGTGCATGAAGTAAGAAGCTTCATGGGTCTTGCTGGTTACTATAGAAAATTTGTAAAGGATTTTTCTAAAGTAGCTGCACCAATAACTTCATTGCAGAAGAAGGATAAGAAATTCATATGGAATGATAAGTGCGAAGTGGCTTTCAAAAGTTTGAAAGACCAGTTGACTTCTGCACCTATACTAGCTGTACCAGACCCTAATGGGAGTTTTACGGTTGTAACGGATGCTTCTGGGGAAGGCCTTGGAGGTGTTTTGCTACAAAATGATCAGGTCATAGCATATGAAAGTAGAAAACTTAAGTTACATGAGCTGAATTATGCCCCTCATGATTTGGAACTTGCCGCCATTGTTCATGCACTTCAAGTCTGGAGACACTACTTACTTGGGAAACCTTTTGAGTTGAAAACTGATCACCTAGGACTGAAATATATTTTTACTCAGCCCAATCTGAATGCCAGACAGAGAAGGTGGTTAGAATTTTTATCACAATATGACTTTGATATCAGCTATATCAAAGGGAAGGAGAATAGGGTAGCTGATGCTCTAAGTCGTAGGAGGCACATTTCTGCTCTTATAACATTAAGAACTCAGTTTAAAGACGAGGTAAAAAGTGCCTCAGAATCAGATGCATACTTTCAGCAAGTAAAAGTAGCGCTTGCTGCGGAACCTAAGGATATAAGGTATAAAGGTTTTCATTTTGATAATGAAGGAATCTTGCGTTATGAAAACAGGGTATATGTACCTATGCTGAACGATTTGAGAAATAAATTGTTAGTTGAATTTCATAATTCACCTTTCTCTGGACACCCAGGTATCACAAAAATGCTTGCTGATTTGAAACAACAATACTTTTGGAAAGGTATGAAAAAGGATGTAATTAATTTTGTGACTCATTGTCTGGAATGTCAGCGGGTGAAGGCAGAACATATGCACCTTGCTGGACTGCTATATCCTCATAGCATACCGCAGTACAAGTGGCAAGTAATAACCATGGATTTTGTACAAGGACTACCTATGTCCAGGAATAAACATGATGTTATCCTGGTAGTTGTAGATAAACTGACCAAGGTAGCTCATTTCATCGCTGGAAATCTAAAGGATGATTCACCAGTGCTGGCCAAAAGATTCGTACATGAAATTTTCAGATTACATGGTGTACCAGAATTGATTATATCTGACAGGGATCCTAGAATGACGTCAAGGTTTTGGCAAACGCTTAACGCAGCTCTTGGAACGAAACTAAACTTCAGTTCGCATATCATCCGAAACGGATGGACAAACTGAGAGGGTAAATCAAGTGTTGGAGGACATGTTGCGAATGTATTGCATGGATCAACAGTATAAATGGGAAGAGTATCTTCCATTAGTTGAGTTCGCATACAACAATACTTATCACTCATCTCTTAAAATGGCACCATTTGAAGCACTTTATGGAAGAAAGTGCAGAACTCCTGTTAGTTGGGACAGTGTGGAGGATAGAGTGGTAATTGGACCAGAGATTCTCACAGAAATGGAACAGCAAGTTAAGCTGATTCGTGAACGATTAAAGGAAGCAGCGGATAGGCAGAAGAGCTATGCTGACCTTAAGCGGGTTGATAGAAGGTTTGAGCTTGGTGATAAGGTTTTCCTTCGTGTTAAACCCAGAAAGAGTTCTATAACTTTTGGCAAGGCTGCCAAGTTGTCACCTCGATTTGTGGGACCTTTCGAAATTGTCGAAATAATCAATCCTGTAGCTTATCGTTTAGCATTGCCACCTGCTTTATCTCGCATGCATGATGTTTTCCATATTTCTTTGCTTAAGAAATACGTTTCAGATCTGTCACATGTTTTAAATTGGAATTCCTTGCAGGTCCAAGACCCAGGAATAATCGTGGTTAAACCCACGCGAGTGCTGGAAACTCGCCAATTGCATTTAAGAAATCGTGAAATACAGCAATGTAAGGTCCAGTGGGACCAGTTTAACGAAGAAAGTGCAACTTGGGAAAACCTGGAAGAGATGAAAATGGCTTTTCCTTCTCTTTTTCAACAGAATGAAATCTGTTGACAAAACATTCTTTTATGAACTTATTTTTATAAAGTATTTATGGAAGCCAGATGAAGGCAAACATTATTCAAGTTGAATAAAATATGTTGTGACATTGATTTCTGGAACTATTCAAATATGAAATAGTCACATTATTGTGTACTGATAAATTGATTGACCTGAAGGTTAATTGAATATGTAATCATCGGGACGATGAATCTTTTTAGGAGGGAAGCATGTAACACCCTGAACTGTTGTTACTTCCTCCTGAGCATACAAGTGTTGATATGTGATTTCTGGTAAAAGGATGGGTTCCTCGATTAAGAAATCATGCTTGATATGTACTGTATTTTCTTGCAGATTGCAGATCTTGACTGAGTCGGAATATGATTGGACTCTTTTATTTCTTTCATTTTGTATCTGAGTTAAATCTGATCTCAGAACGAATTATAGAGTTATCCATCTATAATACCTAACCTTGGATCAGTGGAATTGATCCAAGTATTGCTTTAAGTTTGTTCGTGATGAATTAAAATTTGGACCTTGAACAGTTGCAAGGTCTAGAAGCATTGAATAAGCTAGTCCGGAGTATGACTCAGGTTGATCATATGAAATGAATTGGTTCCCGATATCGAAGTATATCTGGAAGGTCTCGATCGTGGACCAGGTAATAATTCGGTTTCATATAATTCTGCAGCCTAAGGCAAGAACAGAGCTAACCCTATTCAAGAATGTATGATGTAGGTCTTTTTCTGAGCGTACGGAATGTAGACCTAACTGGAATTATTAATGATTAGTAACCTAAAACTAAACCTAACCTAGGGGTTAGATTAGTGTTAATCTAACCTAGACCTAGGCTAAGTGCTAATGTCCTAAGTTAGTATCTATGTTCTTTGAAGTTAGAATAATTATTATCCTAAATTCTAACCTAAGTTACTAACCTATCTATTGAGCAAGAATGTAAAGGGACCTATGGAGGGGTGCGAACCATGGGCGGCATTTTCTATGTTATTTAATGCAAAGGATAAGTATGAAGGACAGGTATTGGCGGAGGTTTAGAAACGGCTAACCTTAGCCGACGTGGCAGATCGCCAAAACTGGAAATGGACTTGAGATTTTATTTGTCTATCGCCAACTTTGGCGGTCGGTGGCAGTGGAGTTTGAGCGGGAAATTAGGAGTTAATGCATTCAATGAGCTTGGAAGTCGAGCTCGGAATTCGCGAGAAGGCATGCAATGTGGAAAGTTGTTGTTTTGTTTGGCTTATCGCGAATTTTGGTTTTTCTTCTGCCTGTTCACTGGTTCTTCGCACCAGTCTTCTTTGTGTTGCATGGCGAGTATGAGCTTATCTAGCTCTTTTCTCTGGCAAGGAAAATATATATGTCATGGGGATAGCAAAATTTTGTTGGTCGCTCTAACTTGGAAAAGGAAAAGGAAGTCCGAGCTCTTTCAGTGGTCTGCTTCGGAAATTTGAGCAAAAATCTAGGCATGTTAGGCCCTAACCTTTAAAAATCTTGCTGTCTTTCAAGTGATTTCATTAGAACAACTCTGTTCAAATGGTTTATGGTAATAGATGATTTTCTATGGTGGTCTTGTGTGATTTTTGGTACTGTATCTTCTTACTGGTTCGATTTTTCGTTTATCCCTTGATGGGTGTTTATTAAATTCGAACTGTGGCCTTATTTCTCTATGTTTGCACTCTGGCTTAAATATGCGAAATATATGAAATGTATGAATGCTCGGCCTGTTCGGCGTGAGCCCATAAATTATTCCTGTGATGGGTATAGGCCATTGTTATGTTGTCGATTTTTGGTCGTCGATTCTTGTTGTGGAAACTGTCGGAAGGGATACTGATGGACATTGTTTGATTGTTCAGTTAATTGACCTTTCTTCTTTTATAAGCTCTGTCGTGGTTGTTATCTAGTGGTGATAAAGGATTCTGGTTGGGTTTCGTTATAAAATTTTATAGTTATTATGAAAGGAAATTCTCTGTGTTACAGAATTCTTTTACGACCTTGTTGGAGTTGTTTTTCCCCTTGCGTGGAGGTTATGGGGATTCAACCCATTGATAGTATTGATATATATACATATGATTATTATATTGAAATGACTCTTGGAGTCCTCTGAATGAATCGTATATTATGGAAATTCGAATATTGATAATTTGAATTTGTATGTATAAGCCCTTAGTTATTTGAATAAAGGAAATGTTCTTGGTAAGCTTTTGAATTTTGGCTTTCTTTAATATCGGTATTTGGCTTATCATGAATTTGGCTTACTATAAAGTAGAATCATGTTAAACACCATACTTTTGGGTTCCATGGGTATGGAAGATATCTGTATGTTGCGGCTTCGGAAGCTAAACTTCATTATCCCATGACTTTGTTTTAAATCCTCGAATGGTATCATGTCCCGATTGATGTATAAGCCCGAGTTTGATGAAATGTTCTTGCTTTGTGGTTTTCTTTAAAATCTTCATGAATTATGGCTTTATAAAGTAGTTGTAAACAAACTTTGTCTGATGGCTTATCCCATGTTTTGTTTCCAGATTTCCTCGATTGATGTGACCGTACATGGTGCGTGACAACAAAAAGATCCTTTGCTTAGTTCTAGGTAAATGTCATGGCTTAATGTTTTCTAAAGCCTTCGATCATGCGACAACAAAGGAGATCCTTTGAATTCGAAAAGGGCACAAGTAGAAAAGGGCTTGAACGGGCTGTAGGTTGTTATTGGGATTGATGTCGAGTTACGTCCTTTTCGCATTGTTATCCATTCTTTTGTTGATTGAATGTTTGAGTTGTTGACTGTACCTAAGCAGGTAATGGCAGTGTTTATCTTCTTGTCCGTCGCTTCTTGCGAAAGGTCATTCTGAGTCTGTCTGGTAGAATGAACATGTTGTTCGGCATGGGGGCTACTGTACTGTAGTTGCTTTTTTGTAAGTTTTAACAAAACAGTGTGCTGTTTATGGACTCGACTGATTTACTTGCATGTGTATTAAGTGAATGCCATACTTTTGGAAAGATGGTATAGTCATGAGCTAGTTCAGAGGGCAACATGTTCAATTTGTTTATTTCTCTTCTGTTGTAAATTATAAGATGAAATAATTGTCCAGCTAACATCTGTAATTGTTTTTACATAATGACAGTATCAGGATTGATATGATATTCCTTTTTTAAGTTGAATATAATGATTGTCTGATGTTTGTTCATCTTGGGATTTACGATGAATAATTGCTTAGGATACTTTTGTTCTTCTTGATCCCTAATATTTTTGATGAAATAATTGAGAAGCATATAGGACTACTCTGTAATAAAAATTATTATTACACGTTATAGACATGATATATTCCTAACGTTTGGTTTGAATCATGCTTACTTGATTGATGATTTTATATCATTTAAACAGTAGTGTTTAATGAAAACAATTGACGGATTGCAATTGTTTTAAAAGTTAGTGCTTATCAAGTTCATCGAACGACTCATGTTGACTATTTTTGCAGATGGTGCCGTAAGTGGTAAAGTAAATGCATGCAGATCGACAGGATGATCAAATTGTTTAATTTGATTTATAATGAATTACAACTTGATTTTCTAAATGTTCTATATGAGGAAAGATGTTCTTTTTCCATTAAGCATTGTATCAAGTATCTTTGCTTGCATAAAATGTAATTGTATAGTTCTGAAAGGAATGGAAATAAGTATTTGTTACTTATGTGTTGTATTCTTAATTCTGATAGTTGACCTTCTTCGGTTTATATACCGGAGTGGCAATGTTATCTTTGTGTAATTTGGATGCTTTTGTGATTGTCAATGAAAGCATATATGAAAATGTGATTGAATTCTTATGAGTGTTTAGTAGTTCTAATTTGTTCTATCGAAAGCTAAATTGAAATTTAAATCATTGTCTTTCTAAAAGATAGGGATAAAATGAACCTAAGCAGAACGCTAATCAAGCTGGATTAAATTACTAATCCCTAGTCCTGAGTATGACAGGACAACATTAAATTGGATTCTTAATCATTTATATCTTTATACTAATAAGTATGATATAAATTCAGTTAGGAGAACTGATATAAATCTAATGGGGTTCAGATGGCAATCTCATGTGAAGGTTATGAGATATTGTCCAATTCTGTTGTTTTAGAATCATGTATATTCTAAAAACTCCTTGATGAGACCTTAGCCTTAATATCTCCACTATGCAATGGGTTTTATTGAGGAAGGTCATCTTAAGACGAAGAATCCAGGGATCGGGAAAGGCTAACCTTAGGGGAAAGTCTTTAATGTAATTTAAAACTCAACGTGCGTAACGCATATTATTAAGTAGATCTTTTCGAGGCGGATTTAAAGGTTGACGGCACAAGTCAACTGCAGGGTTGTACCTCCGAGAAGATTAGGATCTTCTCGAAGTTACAACAATGCAGGTGACTTTTGACGACACCCTTTGCATTGATCGCTAAGATTTACACTTTGATTTCGAACGAGTTACTCAGGGACCGATTAGGAATGTGGTCATGTTATAAGGCTGCCTAGGAGATTCGGGGTATCATGACACACTGGTTTAACTGCAGGGTTGAACCAGTATGTCACCGTATCCCTAATCCTCATGGGCATCCATATAACATTATCACCTTGTTATTCTGTCTCCGAGTGATTGAGTTGTGATAGGAAGGACTGACAGAAGTCGGTATAAGACATTCTATATAACATAAGAATGGGGTGAAGGGCGTATTCCAGATTGACGAGTATGTCGTTAAGGAATACGAGACATAAACAGTATGTTTCAAATCTTTGGCCAAAGTATCGCAAGCTGATTGATTGCGTTGTCCTAATTCACCTAGCCCAAGGGATGAGATGCCGATGAATAATGGTAACAATTATTCAGTTAGGTTCCTTAGACAGAGCATTCTGAATCCCAGAATAGGGAAGAGAACCGCAAGAGTGAAGTGTTAAATAAAAATGCCAACTCTTATTACTCATGAATAGATCGGTAGATTACCGAGTCATGGAATGAATAGATCGGAGGTACTCCGAGTCATTATAGCTGCATATGGTTGTCTGTTATAAGAATGGTTATTTGATTTGTGAGTTCTAAATTATGTATTTAGAACCAGGATGCAATTATCAAAAAAAAAAATTACTTGTTCTAAGGTATAAATTGAGGATGATGCATTGATCAATTCCTTTTGTTTTATCTCTTTGTCCCGCTCAATGATCTCTGCATTCTTTTTCTTAAGCTCTTCCTCTAAGACCCTTATTCTATCATTTCTTTTGAAGAGTTTTTCTTCTACCTCCACCAATACTTTGTTGAGCGAGTTACAAAATTTCTCATTGAATAGTTGTTGGGAATTCATGAGAGGGTTAAATCCCTTGGCATCTAGTATCTTTTTATCAATGCATCTCGATTGACCTAAAATTTAGATTCATCGACATGGGACTCAAAATCCAAAGATAGCATTTTCCTTGTGCGTGGGTATGCACCCTCTTCAATGAAATAATACCATGTAAGGATTTGGTTTGTAAGCATGGTACTTTGGAATAGAGCACATAATATCTTGTTTGGATCATTAATGTAAGTCATTTCTTGTTCCTTCACTACTACTATGTCTTTCCACATGTGTGCGCTTCCTTTGGGAAGCTTACTACTAAGTTGGGGTCTCTGCCCATGATACCATACTCCTTTCCTACACTTGCACTTTCCTCCTGTCTCCTTCAAGTACTTCCTTTGTGCTACACTACACCTCTTGATCCACTAAGTCCTTTATAATTCCTACTACCTTCCTTTCCATGGAATCCTCTATTTTCTCTTTAGTCAAGCTTGGATTCTTTTGATCCTTCATGTTTACTTCTTCACTTTCTCCTGTTATGGGTGCCTTCATCATCCTCATCCCTTTCTTCATTTCCTTCTTCCTCCGAATCTTATACATCATACGGGGTGATTTTGAGCCTCACCATGCTCTTCATCATCCTTGTCACCCTTTTTGGCCTCCATGCTTTATGTTTATTTTGAGTCTTTGTTTTTTGTTACTCTTTGCTTCTTCCCAATTGGTGATTCTAGTATAGAAGACTTTTCTTTTTCTTCCTCCCTAGGTGACTCCTTTCTCACCGAAGATTCTTATTTTTTAGGGGACTAATCTTTCGATCTAGCACCTATTCCTCAGGTGTTTTCTCTTTTTCATCTATGGGGTACTTCTTATTTCATGTAAAGGTGATTGGTCTTGTGCCCAACTCCTGTATGCCTACAAACTACATTGTATGTGTGTTTGGTTCCTTCTTCTCAAGAGCTTCCTCTCTCTCCTTTTTCCTTAGCATGACCTTATTCCTTATGGTGGGATATTCTGAGATAGAGACATAATTTTCAATGTAAGCTTCATTCTCATACTTAGGCCTTATATGTAGGTATACCCTTGTTGCAGTCCTCACAACAATAGGAAATGTAACTGGTTTCAACATATGTATGTCATGGGATACATACTTCTCCACATAGACACGGTTCTTGGGATATATCAAATTTTTACAGCTCAAAGTAATCTTGTCTATAGTACTAAGGTCAAACCTTATCTTCTTTTCCTCTTTGAATCAATTGAATCTAGCTTGGAAGTATTGTGCTATGAAGAGGAACAAAAATTTACACTAGGGACCCTTAGTGCCATCCATCGAGTAAACATGCAAAAAAAAAATGTTGGTATATGGAAAATTCAACCTCACCTTACAAGTAAAGTAGGTAACTATTATGGTATTTTCCATTCTACACCGAATGCGTCACGCATCCTCTTATACCATTTTTCTAGGCACACGTTGTGGGTGGCTGTCATGGTGTCTCAAGTGTATTTCTCAAATATTTTGGTGGGGAAGGGTTCTCATCTGGGTACTCCCAAACAAATTTATTTGGCCCATCGAGTACTCTAATCTCTAAAAAAAATGGTAAGGAGGACATTACCGAACATGATCATCTCTCCATCACCTATGACATTGAAGATTTATTTTGCTATGAAATCTAATAGATTATTGATGGTCCCCTCTAAGATCTTACAACAAATGTTCAACCAAGCCTTGTTGATTTGTGTCCATCTCTCCTACCCATTTATCTTTGTGACCAAGTGCATGGCCATCCTCATTACAAGGTCAGAAATTATATAAATGTCAAAGTAGAATGAACCCTTCTTATAGTCATAAGATTTAATGGTCTTCTTAATGTACTCCTTATCATCCAAGTCATCATCTAATGATTCTCCTTCATAGATAAGACCGATAAAATTAGAAATAGTTGGGGAGTTATTCACATCCTTCATCCTATAAAGTAGAAGTGTCTTCATGCACGCGTGACATTTAACCAGTGGTATAGTCACTTAGGTTTTCTGAAATAGGGAAACCCATAGAGTTACAATAACCTGAACTTATCCATTTTAACCTTTACCTGATCATTGTAGATAAGCATTCCATCTAGTGTCCTCTTATCTATAAGGTGAACTAGTTCCAATACCATATCATTCTCTGTGGTGCTCATTCGATGGTTGTAGTCACTCACGACCATATTTCTAACATGTGATACCCATTCCTTACTAAGTAATACATCATCTGGATATTGCATCTCCATGTACCATTCTTCATTGAAACTAGTAGAAATGGCTTGTTTAGCTTTGCCCTTTCCCTTCTTTGGTGAAATATTTAGTACCTTATTTGGTTCCATTCCTCCATTGGGTCACTAAAAGTTCTTCCTTTCCTCTTGTTCTAGCTTTTTTGACATCACGGCCTCACTCCTTTACAAAAATCCCTTCAATCCTGTGCCCTAGCTATGGAACCCTAACCTATTAAAAACACCTTTTCCGTAAGATGACGTAACACCCGTGGGATCCTCTCACATGACCTTCTCCACTCAAACCAGTGTATTCTTTTTCCACTCTAATTTTTTTGATCAAACTAGTTATGCATGTAAATATTCACAACCCTTTTTCAAAAAAAAATTCTTTAAGATTTCCTAGTTCATGAGAGCTCTTTGATAACACAAATACAAGGTAAAAATAATGCACCCCGACCTTCTACTTATAGCTTTTACTTTTTTCCATAATAAATTTCATATCACCTACCAATGTAAAATTGCATTAAAGATGAATTTTCTTAATGCCAACCTTTAGCACTTTTACCCCTATGCCCAATCTTGTGTGAAAAATTCTACAACATTTTGGCTTGTAAAACCCTTACTGACCAAAGATCCTTACGCGTGCACTTTTAGCATCAAAGGAAAATATTCTATCCTTATCTTGATTTTTAACATCACCTACATCATGTTTTTCTATGATTCTCACCCTTGTACATGGTTTTTGTAAAGTATTTTTGACACCAAACTTCTCATGTTCATCTTTTGTACGCGCTCTATTCCAATTTACATGTTTTTAATCCTTCAACCCAAGCCATTGAAACATAACTTCCAATACCATCTTCTAGTACTTGTCATATCATTTCACCCCACACAAAAAATAGATGTGTGGTCCTCTATGTATAGAATTTTTTTAAATAGTAAGTGGCTACCGGTGTACAATGTGCACAAAAAAAAAAAAGAAAGGGAACAAACAACAAGAAATGGAAACAAAGAGAAGGGAAGTGCATTAAGGGAAATCCTAGGCTAACTGGAAATACTACCTTATTTACAAACACAAAGAAGACTTATTTATAGTAGGGATTTAGCCTACTCCCATTGAAATGGCCTAGTAACTATGTTCCATCCAACGCTTATAGCTAGCAAGTGCCTAAACCAACTATATAGGATGCAATTTATGGGCCAATCCAATGGACTTTGAATTTCCCAGGATGAACATAAACTTTAATTCATATAATATAACCATCTTCCCAACCTCAAACTATTTGATCTTGATGAGTCTATCATGTCATGCCTTCTACCTAGATTTTTCTATTTTCTGACTCAAGTGAGTAATAGCCCGCCTCTCATCTAACTGAACTAACTTATCAATCCTCTCCTCAAGCTCTTATTCATCATATAATCCTCTTGTTCTTGTTATACATAGCAATGGTAACATGAATTTAATATGTAACATCACTTCCATGCCAAACACCAATTGAAAAGGTATGGCCTTATTCAGTCTTTTATAAGTAGTCTAATATGACCATAACACAACAGAAACTTTATCATCCCAATCCTTTCTTTCTACATCACAAATCTTGGTTAACATGTGATTCATAATTTTTTAAATACCTCAGTAGTCCCATTAGCTTATGGGTGATAAGGGGTAGTATTTTGGTGGGCTACCATTAATTCTTCCAACAAGATCCTAACTATCTTATTCAAGAAATGAGTACCCCTATCACTTGTTAATCTCAGTGCGGGCATCCATATCTATTGACTATGTTTTCCCATAAGAACCTATTTATTATTACTATTGTGTAATCCCTTATAGGTGTTACTTTTACCCACCTTGTAAGATAATTTTGAATGTAATGATATAGCATGAAACTTTCCTTTGCATGGTTTGGGAAATAATGCCTACAAAGTTAAGTTCCCAATTCTCAAATGGTTTTGTACTGAATTTGTCTTAATGGAATTCCATCTCTTTTTCCTAGTTTACAAAGGTGCTGGAAGTGATAATGGTTTACAAAGGTGTTGGTTCTACACTAAATTTGTCTTAATGGCATTTCATCTCTTTTCCCTAGTTTACAAAGGTGTTGGAAGTGATAATAGGCCTTATAATACTTGTTACAATCCTTGTATAACATTTCCCACCAAAAAATTGCTAGAAGGATCTTACATGTGGTTGCATTCCATGCATAGTGTCCATATGAAAATCCACCATGTGCTTCCTCCATGATTGCAATGCATTCATGTTCTAACATACACTGGTGAAAAACCTCATTATGGCCTAGTTGTATACGTCTCCAATAATTAATCTTTAGGGTGCAACACATATGGGTAACTTTTTCCTTTCCAAAGTCTTCATTCCCTCTGGCACCACACCCATCTTGAGAAACACAAAAATATCTTCCCAATTAGAGGGTGCGTGCAACAATCTAAATAGTTAAACATATGGCATTGTATCCTTAATGATCTGTATGTCCTCCCTTGATTTAATACTTGATAAATGGCCAGGTCCCAAATTACTCTTCCTCATTTTCACAAAATCGTAAACTCAAACTCTTGAAACAACATGACCCATGTGAATATGTGCCCTTGTAAAATGGGCTTGTTTACATAGTACTTCAATTCCATATGGCCCATGTATAATATAAAGGGTGTAACCAATAGATAGTTCCTAAATTTGTGTAGTGTGTATATCATTGACAATGCTTCATGCTCAGTAGTAGTATAGTTATGTTATTCTAGGGTTAGCTTCCTACTAACAAAGCATAAGGGGTGGCCAATAATTTCCTCTCTAGGTTGTGCTAAGATTTCCCCAATCGTCACTCCTAAAGCATCAACATGTACATGGAATGACTTATCCCAAGAAGAAAAAATAGTAATATGGGCATAATGATAAGATTATTCTTCAATGTATCAAATGCCATCTATGCGCACCTCTCCTAATGAAATATACTTTTGTGTTTTAGTATCTTTTTGAATAGTGTGGTGATCTTGGCATACCCCCTAATAAATTTTTGGTAATACCCTATATGCCCAAGGAATCTATGCACTTTAGTTTGGCTAGTAGTTTCCCCCAATCCCATAATAATGTCAACTTTGGTAGGATCCATTAGTAAGCATTTATTACATATGATAGCCCCAAATGGGTTCTAAATGGAGTAATGAAGACACATTTATTAATGTTGAGGGATATCCTCAACTGCTGATATCTTTAAACATCAACCTCAAATTGTCACAATGATCCATTACTAATCCATATATTGTCCAATCATCAAGGTACACTTGAAGAAACTTATGGATGAAGTCTTGAAATTCCTACAACAAAATGCATGCGAAAGCACAACATGAATGTTCTTTAGTCAAAAAGACATATTTGTGTAAGAAAAACTTCCCCATTCAATGGAGAAAGTTATCTTTTATTGTTCCTCCTTTGTAATTCTAACTTGATGATATCTTGAGAATCCATTTGTGAAATAATAGATCTCGCACCTAGCTACTCCTTCCAGGATCTCCTCGGTGAAGGGGGTTAGAAAATGGTCAATAACACATACCGCATTCAAATCCCTATAATCAACACAAATACTTATCCTCTCATCCTTCTTAATGTTGATTAATATCAGACTTATCCATTCTTATTCTTCAATAACCTCAATGATTCATTATGTGATCATCTTGTCAATTGTTGGGCCCCTAGAATATTGACTAAGTATAAAAGGCATGTAGGAAAAAGTGTGCAAGGTAGGGTTTTAGAAAAGGGTTTAAGGAAGCCCATGGTGCATGTGATGTGTGTGGAAAGAACAAAGGGTTTGTGACTTAGAAAAATTGGATGTTCAGGGTAGAAAACATGAAAATCATGACCTGACTATGTGTAGATAAGATCATCTTGGTGAGGTGTTAGCTTGGAAGGAGCATAGTAGAATCTTCTAGAAGCACATCATGGGATAAAAGGAAAGCATGCCTGGAGGAGCATGCTTGTGGTATAATTTTCTAAAAGAACATCATAGGATAAAATGGGAAGCTCAAGTCCTGGAGGAGCATAATCACATGGAGGGCCACATTAGACACTTGGCATGGATCCGAGGGTGCTTAAGGATGAGTTGCGATCAGAAAATCTTTAAATACAAGTGACTGCAGAGTAAATGGAGAGACTTAGAGAGTTGGCGGATCTCTATAAAAATATTGCAAGAACTTT
Source organism: Taxus wallichiana var. yunnanensis (assembly GCA_018340775.1). Classification (NCBI taxonomy): domain Eukaryota; kingdom Viridiplantae; phylum Streptophyta; class Pinopsida; order Cupressales; family Taxaceae; genus Taxus; species Taxus wallichiana. The sequence continues at coordinate 369,382,101 of CM031233.1, forward strand.
GTTAATGGATAATTACATTTGGGAGAGGATGTATTAGGCATGGTGATTGTATTTTTCTTTTTGGTAGCTTAGTTACATAAGTCCAGTTGTAATGCATGACTATGGTTTGCTTCTTTGTGACACTCTGTAATGGATCCATGGATGTAATGAGGTTACCTGTTATATATACATGAATATCAATGATTTTGATGCATACTTCTCTCTCATGAGTTATCTTTACTTTTATTATAAGTATGGATGCTTGCATGTTTGTTTATGATATGATACCCATTATAGATTATGTTAAGTACTCTATCTAAAATGATTGTAAGGATCTAGAAGCCATTCTGAGCCCTATGGTTCTTATATGTCCTAAAGCCATTTGAAAGTCTTTTAAACAAAAATCATAGATGATGTTTTCCACTCAAATCACATAAAAAAGAGACTCGGCACCCGCGTGTGCCTCGGGTGAGTGCCTAGATTTCATTTGGTGATAGGATGACACATATGGGGTTCATTTATTTTGTGTTAAGGGTAAAAATGACTACATCTTGGTTCCATTTTTGGGACCTCTTTTCAAAGTTGTAGTGGGAAATAACATGCATCATGATCTGTGTAGTGAGTAATGACAGAGTAGTTAACTTTGGAAAGTTTTGAATCATGGTTTAAGAGCATGGAGGATGAATTCACTTAGATATTCAACACTGGACCTAAGTTTAATGCACATAGATGGGTAGAAGAGAATCTCTACCATGATCTATATGAGACTTTTTTTATGTTACTTCCCAGTGGAGTTGTATGAATGGCTCACAGCCTATGCATCTAGATCAAGTTGGCATTATGGATCACATGTGTGGACCCAAGAAGAATACTAGAGGCTGCAAGATGTAGATTTGACATGGACCCATGTTATGGATCATTGGTGGAAAGGAGTATTGTGTAGCTATAATCTGGTGTATGCCATTTCCACATATTCTTGTCAGAGGTTGTTGATTTTAAGTTTATATGGGAGCCCAGAGGATTGTTTATACATGTTATCCCTATGGCTATCAAGATCTTGATGATTACCATGTGTTTAGAGGCATTCCCAATGAAGGACTAAACCATTTAAGCTTGGCAAGGAAGCTAGGGTGGAGGAAGATGGAAAATGTTGCGATGGAGAAGAATAGGGAGGAAAGATGACTCAAGTATGGTGAAGCATGTGAAAGGGATATTGCTAGACAATGCAAGGTTGCAAGTTTGATGGATGTATGGTGGTAGACGTTATGGGAAGGATTTGAGGTTCACGTAGAGGATGTGGAACCTGAGCAATCTGTGCGACCCCATCTTAGAAAGCACGTAAGAGAGACCCCTTTGACTTCTGATGAGAGTTCATCGCATGGAGAAAGAAGAAGTGTTGGGGTGCATATGAGCCCCCTAGTGACCAAACCCTAGTGCTTGGTTTTCTAGATTAGGGGGAAAATATTGCTGGTCCTAGTTGGTTACATTGGAAGTGATCAGTCTACACCTAGGAGATATAATTTCTTGTTTGGGCCTCTATGGATGCAAACACCAACCCAGTGTTATAATTTTTTTCGGTAAGGTATAAACACACAATATTTTGGTCTCACATCTAGGAGTGGCATGGGGTATACTATTGGTGGTGGGCATTGTCGCGCAGATGTAGGGCATGCAACTCAATGGAAATGTGGGGACCCTTATCACGACCATTTTAGGACCAGTGGGTCTAATGGATTCTGGTTTAGGACCTGGTGGTTCAGGAGGAATAGGAGCTAGTGGGTTAGTGGTGGATCTGGTGGTTCAAGACCTAGTGGACCTGGTGGATTAGGTGGCAGAGGAAACACAGGTAGAAACCAAGGCTCTAGCTCAAGAGGATTCGGGCCCCAACCACCCCCACAAGTTTTCTTTGAAATGTCTCTATATTTTCCCGATTATAGAGGTATTGAGGATGCTACAAAACATGTTCACAAGTGTGAAATTATATGGTGCGTAAAGGGTATCAAAACCCCAGAATGAAAGGCTAGTTAGTTTGTAACCACATTACAAGGGCACGTGCATAGCTGGTATAGAAGTATGACCCTCATCAGACAGTGGTGGACTATACTTCTTTAAAGAATGCATTCTTGGTATATTTCCACATTCCTGAGTTTGAGTAGAAGAGCATTAGCACTTTGAAGGAGATTCAACAAGAAATGGCAGAGAGTGTGTGGGAGTATGATGCGCACTTTAAAACTCTCTTATCTAAATTATCATATGATATTCACCCTTCACAAAGATACTCAATGGTTTTTTGGAGGGTTGATCACTCCTTTTAGAAGGGCCTTATCTCATAAAACATTTATAGAACCATGTGAGGCATTGGAAGCTTCTCTACACACCAAGGCTATTGGTAATGTTGATACTAGTGTTAGCTCGTTCTTGGAAGCTTAGATTGTTATTATGGCCAAGCAGTTAGAAAATTTCTCTGCGAACTCAGCCCATGAGACTCATATGGTTTTTGGTGCATATTTTGAAGTAGAGGGTCATGTTAAGGATAATTTCCCCCAGAGGATAGTACGTTTCGTGGCAGTAGATTGTGAAATTTTTCATGGGGACCATGATGTGAGTAGGTACCCCTTTCTACAACGTGTAATATGGAAGAATTATCTTGTTATTACAAGATTAGCACCTCTACAACCCATAATACTAAGGACTGTAGGCTCATTAATCAAATCCATGAGGCCATTGATCGTGGGGTGTGCCAGACTAGCGCTGTCATTAGTTCCAAGGGTGATGATCACCATTATAAGAGCATGTAGATGGAGGCACGCATGGAAGAGGTTTTGAGGAGGGTTACGTGGTTGTGGTAACTCACGAGAGGAGGAAGGATTGAGTTCTCATGTGGAACTGTTTAAATTGTGGATCTACATATCATTACAAACATGAATGCCTAGACCTATTGCAGTTCTTGTGGTGTGGAAAGAAGCATATGTATGAGGAGTTCCCAAAATTTTTTGAGCACATGAATTAACAGCACTAGAAAAACAAGGGCATTGCAATGGTCAGTATTAAGAAGGCATAAACCCAGTGGATACCTCGGGTAACACAAGATGCAAGTTTGTAGCCTATCTTAGTAACAACAAGGGCAGAAGTCACACGCACAAGAGAGATACCAAGACAAAAGAACCTGGTTTAAGAGAGGAAGTAGTTCATGGAAAGTATACAGACCCTACATCAAAAGGAGGTATATCAAGACACTATGGATATAATTTGGAGCATACAAGGGGAAATCCAGTGTCTAAAGGAGAAATCAAGGAGGGAGGAGCAAGGAAGGAGTGTTGAGGTGCGAAAGGATGACCTGGATGAGGTCAAGGAGGTGTGTAAAATGCTGAGACAAGAGAATATCATTCCCTTGCTAGGATCATGGTTGAGAGAGAAGGTACCACACACTAGAGGAGAGCGTGAGAGGAAGGTCTTGCACGTAAACCTTCCCCCTCACAACCATGAATATGAAAAGGAGATCACGTTGAATGCAAATATAGATGGGTGGCTCCTTAGTAATATCCTCATTGACACTAGCGTAGAGGTTAATATTCTAACTTTGGATGCATGGCATCAGATGGGAAGACCTACATTACAGCCATCTTGAATGTTCTATATATGGAAAACAAGACTAAGGTGATGCCCAACCGTGTCTTAAAGGATGCATCTATTACTATCCAGGGAGCTAAGTTTACTAGGGACTTTGAAGTCTTAGCACTCACCGAGGTAGACAATTTCCAGTCTGCTACTTGAGTGCCCATGGTGTTACAAGAACAATGCAGACCTTCGGTTTCAAAAAGTGTACATCATCTTTGAAACAAAGGAAGAGTGGGTCATTATGCCCTTGGATATGGGAATTTGAAACCCTATATTGAACCCTTGGGGGAAGAAGTTTTGGAAAAGATATACATGTGCTCAATTACGGACCCAAAGATAATACATCCTACTAATAGAGTTATCCATTTTGAGGATGCTCAGTCAGTAAGTGATACCACCAGTCTAGCATGTGACAATTGGGCACGAGGGAATTATGAATTAATGGTATGATAGTTGAGAGGGCTGGTGACCAAGGTAACAAACGCACACACAGTTTGGCACCTAAGAGGAAAAGAGTTTCCCAAGTATTTAGGAGGGGCCTTCCTTGAGATATTTTTGTAGGAAGTGGAAGCTCAGTGGAAGGATGAGAAGGAACAAAGAGGGATGCTAAGTTATGTCCTACTCAAAACAACAACACGGTTGTGGGATACACATTAGGAGAGCTTTTGGAGTGGTATGAGGTAAGAATTTATCTCTCTATTAGATTTTATAAGAGCAACGTGCCCACCACCATAAAGGACTAACATGGGAAGGAACCCACCTCTTTTTATATCCAAGAGTGTGAACGGGTTCTAGAGAGAAGGCGTGAAAGCTTTTCCACCATCCCTCTAGGTACACAAGTTTTATTCTACATTGCAGGGTTACGCGCATGCATGGTACATTCATTCAAAGACACATTTCCAGAAAGGGAATTGGAAAGAGCTCATGAATGACCTTATTCAAACCTTTGAGTATCAGAGTACCAAGCCATCAGTTGATAAGGCCTTGTAGGGTATCAAGTGCCTTACCATGGGGGATAGTTCCATGGTGGAGGATAGGCTGTTGGAATTACTAGGTGAACCAGGATTTGAGGTGCACCACGAAGAAGAAGTAGAGGAAATAGAAGAGTTACAGCTATGTTTTTAAAATGAGAAATGAAATTTGGTGTGTGTGATTGATGGAGAGGAATCCGAAAGCTTAGATGTTAGCCATTCTGTAGGGATGCGTGAGGTAGTGAACAATGTTGATACTCATGTGCATGCCTACCATGAGCCCTTAAAGACAAAGAAGGTTAACATTAGTTTAGGAGAAGAACCTAAGGAATCTATAATTAGAGATTACTAGTCAGAGAAGGAATTTTCTAAGATCATTGATCTATTGCACAAATTAGATTATTTATTCTGCATGGGTACCATAAGCTCAAAATCATTCACCATTACTTGGGGAGATAAAGATAAAGTTGAAGGATGGTGCACGCCTAGTCAGGAAGAGGCCCTACCAGATGAATCCCAATTTGCGCATGAAGGTTAAGGAGGAGATAGACAAAATGATAGCTTTTGGGATCATTGAAACAACGAAGGAATTAGAGTGGATAAGTCCGATGGTAATCAACATCAAGAAGGATGGGTGGATTAGGATCTACATGGATTATAGGGAGTTGAATGTAGTTTGTTTCATTGATCCCTTTCTAACCCCCTTCACTAAAGAAATTTTGAAGGAGTCACTGGGCATGAAATATATTCCTTTACGAATGGATTTTTAGGGGTACCACCAAGTCTGGATTTCAAAGGAGGACAAGAAGAAGAAAATTTCATCACTAAGTGGGGATTTTTGCATACATGGTCATGCCCTTTCGGTTGAAGAATGTGCCTACTATCTTTTCATGCATAGTGGTGCAAGTGTTCCAAGATTTCATCCATAAGTTTCTTCAAGTCTATTTGGATGATTGGATAGTGTATGGTCTAGTTAAAGACCATTGTGACAATTTTAGGTTAATGTTTGAGATGTGTAGGTAGTTGAGGATATCCCTCAACATTAAGAAGTGTGTTTTTTCTACACCCTTTGGGAATTTATTGGGGCATATCATATGTAAGGAGGGATTCTGGCAGAAAATCCCGCTAAAGTTGCGAGTTATTGTAGGGTTAGGGAGCCTACTAGCCAAATCCCGATACGTGGATTCCTGGGCATATGGTTATTACATGAAATTCATCAAGGGGTATGCCAAGATCATCATGCCTTTAGAGGAACTACTTAGACATAAAAGTTCCTTCCATTGGGGAGAAAGTAGCAGAGAGGGGTTTGATACATTAAAGGATAGGCTTGTCACCGCACCTATATTATATTCTCCCTCTTAGGACAAGCCCTTTCATGTCCATGTAGATGCCTCAGGGACTACTATTGGAGTAATTATTGCACAACCAGGGAAATAATTGTTGCGATCATCCTCTATGTTTTACAAGCAAGAAGGTGACACCATCGAGAGAAAACTACACCACAACTGAGCACGAGGCATTGTCAATGATCTATGTGCTTTTCAAGTTTAGATAATATCTAGTGGTAACATCCTTTGTGTTTTACACTGACCACATGGCATTAAAGTATTTGGTGAACAAGCCTATTCTACAAGGGCACATATGTCGGTGGGTGTTTTTGTTTCAAGAGTTTGAATTCACTGTTGTAGTGAAGCCTGGGAAAATAAATTATGGACTTGATCATCTATCAAGAATTGATTCAGGGGAGGATGCACAAAGTATTGAGGAGACAATTCTAGAAGTTTAATAATTTAGGTTGTGGCACATGCCCTCGTATTTGGAAGAGATTATAGTATTTTTAAAGGAAGGTGTGGCACCAGAAGGAATGAAGACATTAGAGAAAAAGTAGTTGGCCATACATGTCATGCCCTACATGTTAATCAATGGAGACTTATACAAGTTGGGACGTGATGAAGTTTTACACAAGTGTGTATTAGAGCATGAGCACCTGACCATCATGGAGGAAGCACACAGAGGAAGTGTGGGTGGGAATTATATAGGTGATACCACCACATGTAAGATATTAATGGTAGTTTTGTGGTGGGAAACCCTGTACAAGGATTGTAAATACTATTGTAAAGTGTGTGACCATTGTCAGTGCATTGGAAAACTAGGAAGGAGAGATAAAATTCCTTTGGACCCTATCCCTAGTGTGGAGCCTTTTGAAATGTGGGAAATAGACTTTGTAAGCCCTATTTCACTAGCGACACATAGGACTGGGTCACGCTATGTCATCACTTGCACGGATTATTTGACTAGGTGGGTAGAGGAAACCCCAAATAAAGATTGCACAACAACCACAATGGAAAGGTTCTTGTGGGAGAACATTATCACAAGGTATGGATGTCCATTGAGTTTGACCAGCGATAGGGGTACACATTTCTTGAATGAGACCATGAGGATCCTGTTAGCAAAGTTCATGGTGGCTCATCACAAGACTATGCCCTATCACCCACAAGCAAATGGAACCGTGGAAGCATTCAACAAAATATTGATTCATACCTTGACCAAAATTTTTGATGTTATAAGACAAGATTGGGATGACAAAGTATCGGCAGTATTGTGGGCTTATAGGACAACATATAAAAGGATGAACAAAGCCACACTATTTCAGTTGGTGTTTGGCATGGAATCTATTCTACCAGTTGAATTCATGTTACCTTCTCTATGAATATTGTATGCAGGAGGGTTGACCAATTTGAGGATTTAATAAAATTGGATGAAAGATGATCACTCGCTAGGTGGAGCCAAACAATAGAGAAAGAAAAGAAGAAAGCTTGGCATGATCGCCACATTAGAAATAAGAAGTTTGAGGTTGGGTAGATGGTTTTACTATATTATTCTAAGTTTTTGTGCCATCTTGGGAAGTTAAAAGTCCATTGGTTGGGTCCTTACACAATCTTGTACATCCTTGATTCGGGCACATGCTAGTTATAAGCGCTAGATGGGATGAAGTTTCTGGACACTTCAATGGGAGTAGGCTGAAGCCCTACTATAAATAAGTCTTCTTGGTGTTTGTAAATAAGGTAGTTTTGGCAGTTATTTTAGAAATTTCCTTTATGCATTCCTTTTCTTGTGTTTCCCTTTTGCGTTGTTGTTTTGTTTGTGCCTTGGGCGCCAGTAACCTTATTGTTACTTTTTGAGAATTTGTGAGTGTGCGTAGAGGACCCACATCATTTTAAGTGTGGGTGGAGTAATGTGAAGGAGCGCATGGTTAAAGTACCAAGGAAGTTTGTGTTAAAAATACCTAGTTGAATAGCCCAATTAAAAAGAGGTGTATGGAGAGAAAAGATAGAATAAGGATGGTTAGTGCCAAGATAAAGATAGTTATAGATCCCATGTATAAAGGAGGAGAAATCACATTAAGAAACATGAGGTAGGTGAGAGAAAAAATGATAGAAGAAGTGGCTTTAGTGTTTTGTTTACATGTAAGAGTCTCCTATTAGGTTGGATTGATTGCACACCAGAATGTTGGAGGATTTTTTCACACAAGTTGGGCACGTGAGGGAAAGCGCTTAAGTCAAGCTTTGTTTGAAAAAGCCACATTAAATGAAGAAAGTATGGTGGTAGGTGAAGTAGCACTTAATTATCAAAAAGGGAAAAACTATAAATAAGGGGGTTGAGACACTTCATTTTTCACTTTGTGTATAAGATAACAAAGCACTTTTTGCACCTTTTCAAACTAGGGCTTCCAAAAAAATTGATTGTGTGAAGAAAAATTTGGAGAAATTGAGGCATGAGTAGCTAGTTTGGATTTTCAAACTAGGAGGAAGGGATTTCATGGGCATGGGAGAAAGTGTGAGAAGATTCCATCTTGTGAAGGGAGTATCCTAGTTAGGGTTTGAAGAACTAGGGCACGAGGTTAAGTAATTTTCTTTATAAGTTCGAGATCTAGGGTTGGAGAGAGCGAAAGAACGAAGTAACATAAGTGATTGAAGTGGGTAGAAGACCTAGAAAATGGCACCCAAGAAACCAACTAGTACACCCAAGAAGGGTAAAGGAATGGGCAAGGGAAAATAGCAAGAAATTGAAGCAAACAAAAATGAGGAATGGTATGCAGAAATGCGGTAGCTAGATGAAGTATTGTTGGGGAAGGAGTGGGAGTCCCATCTTAGGGATATGTTTGTAAATGATTATAATCATCAGAAAAGCACAATTGAAAAGGAGTTGGCACTGGAGTTAGTGTACCCAACAAACAAGAGGATGCCAGAAGGTTTTCCCATATATAATGATGATGTGAAGGTCAAGTTGGAGAAGGTAGGGTTACTACAACTCTTTGAGTTTCCCTACTTTAGGAAACCTGAGCGACTATATCAGTGGCTAATGTCACGTGTGCATGAGGACTATTTCCACTTCATGGGGCACAAGATGCATAAATCCTTAGCTCATTTCACAATTCACAGGCCTCATCTATGAAGGAGATGGGTTGGAAGATGACTTGATAGACAAGGAAGTGATTAAGGAAACTATTGCCACTCTTGCTTGCAAAAAGGGGTCAAGGTATTATGATGTCGTAGACATCAAGGATCTAGTAATGAAGATGGCCATGCACCTAGTGTCAAAGATAAATGGCCAGGAAAGATGGACTCAAGTCAGTAAGCCATGGTTAAACATTTGCAGAAATATTTTAGAGGGCACCATCTATAATTTGTCCATATTCATCGCGGATGAAATTATCAACTACGTGAAGGAAGGTGACATGATCCTTTTTGGAAATGTGTTGCTGACCATCATATTTTTAGAGATCGAGGTACTAGATGCATAGATAAATTTGTATGGGAGTACCCTAATGAAGACTCCTTGCCCACCAAAATATTTGAGAAGTACACTTGTGACACTATGACAACTCTGCACAAAGCACGCTTGGAGAAGTGGTTCACACACCTAAGTAACATGTTTGAGGTAGAATAGAGAATTCCCGAACAACTACCAGTGGACACTAGGGAAGAGATATAATTTTTATGTACCAACATTACTACCTAGGTAGATTCAAGTTGATAGATGACTCATGGAACCAATGGTGCAAGCTCCCTTTGCCTTCACAACTCATTACTTCCAAAGTGATAGTAAACAAATTCAAGGAGTCCAAAATTTTAAGTTGGACCTTGGTAGTTTAGACAAAGAAAACAAGGAAATGCACAAAGGGTTGGTCTACCCGGAAAGCATACATGCGTATATAGAGTGGTAACGTGTCTTATGAAGTACAAATGACAAGATCCGTGACTCTTCCCATTGCAAGAGGATCCGCAACATGTGTTTATATTCACATAAGGCCCAAGTCAGAGAAGGGCATATACCTAGAGAATGAGGTATCTATACCTTAGGATCCAACTAGGAGGAAAAGACCCATGCCCAAATGGGAGGAAAAAGAAATAGAAAAGAAAATCCCAAGTGTGGTGGAGACACAAAAAATAGGTTCCCCTGAGACAAGCACTAGAACTAGCATGTACACACACAAGAAAAATGTCGTAATAAGAGAAAAGACTCCAGAACTAGAAGAACCATTAGATAAGGAGTCATTAGAGAAGAAATAGAGTCACCTACACTAGAATCTCTAGTTAGGAAAAAGTAGAGGGTAGAAGAAGGGACCACCTCGGAAGAATATGGAAGTATGGGAAAGTACATAGGAGAGAAGGATGGTAGTGAGGAAGAAGTAATGGGAAGAGGACCCGAGAAAGATCAAGGGCCATCTGTTTTCAATATACATTATTAGAGGAGGAAGGTGGATAATGAGAACAAGGGTTCTTTTTTTTATGCGGTGTAAGGATAACTAGGTAGGAGGAAGTGCCGGGACATGGGAAAAGATGAAGAGGCTAGCACGTAGAAACAAGAGGTTCCAAGCTCAGAAAAAGAGAAACGGCTAAGGTGGTAGAAGAAGAGGAGACAAGGGACATTGAGAACCTGGTGGAGGACAAGGTGGAGTGTAGCACTAAGCCAGTGTTGAACAAGGAAAAGGAGAGTGTGGAAGAGGAATGTGGTAGCACTAGATGCCCAATTTTAACTATAAGTATACCCAAGGGTATGCATAGGGTAGGAAGGCACGTAGAGGGGGAGGCAGAAATGGGTTATATTGATGACCCCAAGATGGTGTTTCATGTGTGGTTCTAAAGTACACTTCGATGGAGGATCTTATATGCATGTAATCTTTTGACAAGGAGGTCTGCCTACCCACAGACAAGGAAGATGATCTCTTAAGAAATTGAGTCCCACCTTATGAACTAGAGTTTGAAGTAAGCTAAGGGGAAATAGTAACATTTCTAGTACCAAGAGAATATAACCTAGTGGTGGATACCTAGTAGCTCTCGGATGAACAATCGAGCAAAGCTCTTAACAAAGTATCCATTGAGATAAAAGCTAGACTCTTCAGATGAAATGATAGGATCAAGGATCGGAAGGGGAACTAAAGGAGAAAGAGGAAGAGATATCTACATTAACCAAGGAGCTAAGCTAGGAAAATTTAATCGATTCGTGTGGTAGTGGGAATTGAAGGATGAAAAGGCCAAGGTAAGCGTTGTGTACAAGAAAGTAGAATCCATCAACGGGGCCATACTATTAAAGCATCCGGACCTGGCATCACCCGCACAGAAGTATGGATCTACTTTGGGATGCCTGGAGGATTTGACAAGAGTGCTTACCATGGAAAGATAGCTGCCAGCCTTGGATTCTGTAGAGGAAGTGGCAGCATGCCTAGAAAAGGAAGACAAGTTGAATATCATAGTGCTCATCACAAAGTACAACAAAGTGCTTGCTGATGTAAGGGTCACTTCCTAGACTGTTGAGGCCATGTATGACAATTGTGCGGATAGAAACAAAGTGGCAGGAACCCTGGTTTTCACTCATGAGGTAGAACTCAAGGATTTCTAGGAGAAAACAAGGGGAATAGGGCAGAAAGAGACAAAATACTTTTCGAGGTAGAGAAGAAATTAGAGGCCATTGAAACCTTAAGGGCTTTAATCAAAAACTAGTTGAAGGAGCTATATTTGTCTATCACACCAAGAATGGACACATTGGAGGATATATGTAAGGAGTTGGAGAAAATCACGGATACTATGAGCACGAAAGGAGATGGACTAAATTTTGAGGAGGTAAGCACCCTAGTCGGTGACTTACGTCACAAAGAGAGCAGGACAAAGTCGATGCCTAGAATAAATTGGAGGTCTAATTGCAAAATAATTTTCCCATTCTATTATAGTGATTCTTTCACTCTCACATTCTTGCTTATTTCCCATTCTTTCAACCTCGTATTCTTTTTCCTAGGTGTAAGCCTATTTGTATTCTTTCTCTCTCTAAGGGAAGCGTTCCCGCAGAAGGAGAATATGCATAGTGTGGGGTGATGTTGGGCCCCTAGAATATTGACTAAGTACAAAAGGTGCGTAGGAAAAAGTGTGCAAGGCAGGGTTTTAGAAAATGGTTTAAGGAATCTCGTGGGTGCACGACGATGCATGGATAGAACCAAGGGTTTGGGACTTAGACAAATTGGACATTCGGGGCATAAAACATGAAAATCATGACCCAACTACATGTGGATAAGGTGCTAGCCTGACAACAAGTGGCCCAAGAAGAAGCATGCCTTGGTAGAATATTCTAGAAGAACATCATGGGATAAAGTGGGAAGCTTGGTCCTAGAGTAGCATGCTCACATGGAGGACCAACTTTAGACACTTGGCATTGGATTTGAGGGTTTTGAGGGATGAGTTGGCATTCCATAAAAGCTATAAATGCAAGCTCTCGTAGAGTAAATAGAGAGAATTAGAGAGTGGGTGGAGCTCTACAGAAATACTATAAGAACTCTGTTAATGGATAATTACATTTGGGAGAGGATGTATTAGGCATGGGGATTGTAATTTTCTTTTTGGTAGCTTAGTTACATAAGTCCAGTTACAATGCATGACTATGGTCTACTTCTCTGTGACACTCTATAATGGCTCCATGGATGTAATGAGGTTACCTGTTATATATACATGAATATTAATGATTTTGATGCATACTTCTCTCTCATGAGTTCTCTTTCCTTTTATGCTAAGTATGGATGCTTGTATGTTTCTTTTGATATGATACACATTATAGATTCTATTAAGTACTCTATCTAAAATGAATGCAAGGATCTAGAGGCCGTTATGAGCCCTATGGTTCTTGTATGTCCTAAACCCATTTGAAATTATTTTAAAACAAATCATAGATGATGTTTCCCACTAAACTCACATAAAATAGAGAATCAACACCCACGCATGCCTCGAGTGAGCACCCAACTTTCACTAGGTGATAGGCCGATGCACATGGGGTTCCTTTATTTTTTGTTAAGGGTAAAAATTACTACATAAATCTCCTCCTTGACTTTGACTCATAGATTCAAATTCATTCGATAAGGTCTCTTCCGAATTACATGCACTCCCTATTTTAGATTGATCTTCATTTCTCCCAAGGATTGGTGAAATCCTTTAAGCTCATGGTACCCATGTAGAAACAAATCCTGAAACTTTCACAATAGATCAATGATCTTTGAAACCTCCTTTTCTATCTAGTAATCTCCAATATTAGTCTCATTAGGTTCTACCTCTGAACAAATGTTAACCTGCATGGTTTTTAGGGGTTCATGGTAGACACTTTCTCATCAACACTATTCATAACCTCATGCATACCCATAGTATGGTTAGCATCCAAATTTTCCACTTCTTTACCATCGATTACATAGACCAATTTTACTTTCTCTTTCTCCATGCATACACACTCAAGTTACATCTCCACTAATTTTTTGTCATCAAATTGTGCTTCTAAGCCGAGTTCACCCAATAATTCTAGTATTCTATCCTACACCATGGCACTATCTCCCATAGTAAAGAACTTAACAACCTGAAACGTCTCATAGAATGGTTACTTAGTACTATGATATTCAAAATATTAAAAGAGGTAATCCATCAACTCCTGCCAATTTCTTATCTAATGACACATCTCTGAGTGAATGTACCATGAACGTGCGTAACCTTGTAAGGTGGAGTGCAACTTATGTACCCATAAAGAATGTGGAAAGGATTTCATGCCTCCCATCCATGCCTTCTCACATGCTTGGAAATGAAATGAGGTGGGTTCCTTCCCATGATAGTCTTATATAATAGTAGGTGCATTGCTCCAAAAAAATCTAACATAGAACGTGATTCTCACTTTACACCACTCTAGAGGTTATCGTAATGGGTCACCCACCAACATGATGCGGTCATAATAATTGTATAGCTAAGCATCCTTCTTATTTTGATCTCACATCTCTACTGGGTCTCCATATCTCACAGGAAAACATTAGGGTCAACTCCTCCATAATAACTTGGAAAATTATTTCCTCCAAGGCACTTGAATGAGTGGGCCATTGTTACTTTTATCACAAAGTCTCTTAACTACCTTTTGACCAACTCATATGTCACGTGTACCCAATTTTCACATGCCACACTAGCTATATCACTTATAAATTGAGCATCTTCCATTGAATAATGCCCTCTTTTATTGGTTGTACAACCTTAGAATCCTAGATAGTGTGCACATAAATTTTATCTAGGTATTCTCCTCCTAAAGGCTCAATATAGGGCGTTGACTTTCCATCCTACAAAGGAATGATGACATGTTCCTATTTTTCTCAAAACTTATAAACCCCTTATTAAAATTTAATTCAACATTGTTCTTATAGCACAAGGGGTGCCCAAGTAACACTGAAAAGTTGTTTGCCTTATAACATTTTAAAACTTTAAATTCTCTAGTGAATTTCACCCCTTGGATAGTGATAATAACATCCTTTAAAACACCAATGGGAATTACCTTTGTTTTGTTAGTCATATACAAAACATTTGAAAATGGCTATAATGGGGCCTTACCATTTGATTCTAGGTGTCCATGGTGAGAAAATTAACTTCCACACCCATGTCTATAAGAATATGGCTAAGGATCTATCCATCAACAATTGCATTCAAGGTAGTCTCATTATCGTGTTCGAGGATGTGGGGAGGAAGGTTAGTATGTAAAAATTTCCTATCATGCTCTTCTTAGGAACTTGGTATATTATCCCTCAACTATTCTATTAATAGAGGAATGATATTCTCTTGGTGTAGCATCTTACACACCTCTCTAACATCATCTATATCTGACTAAGGGACCTCAACACTTTTTTTACTCCAACTTCATAGATTGCTCCTTTAGACATTGATTTTCCCCTTGAAGACTCCTGATTACATCCATGGTCTCTTGATAGACTTATTTTTGATAGGTAGGTTCTAGATACTTCCCATACACCACCTCTTCTCTTGTAATCAATGGTCTCTTCTATGGTATTTCCTAGTGAATACAACCTTAACTCGTGTTGTCACTAATATAAGTTTTAATTCTGAATCATGCGTCACCCTTGGCATCCACTGTGAGTCTATTTTCTTAATTCTTACCATTTCAGCACCCTTGTATTTTATTTTTGTTTCTCATGTGTTAAAATAGCTCTGGGAACTCCTCATACTTGTGATTCTTCCTACACCATGAGAACTATAGCAAATCAAGACAATCGCACTTGTAATGCTATGTTGACCCATAGTTATAAAAAGTTCCATGAGGAAATTCAATTCTTCCACCTCCGTGATTGCCAAAACCTCTAAATCCTCTCGCATAAGCCTCTTCCATGAGCTCCTCCATCCGTATGTCCTTCATTATGATGAGCATCATCTTTGAATTGTTTGTAACACTAGTCTGGTGCACACCAATATCAATGCATCATGTATCTAGTCAATCAATCTACAATCCTTGGTGTCATGAGTATTAGAGGTGCAAATATTGCAATAGAAAGAAAAATTCTTAGGATCACACATTGTAGTAGTAGAAACCTACTTGCATTATGATCTTCATGGAAAATCTCACAATCTACCATCATGGTGCATATCGATCTACTAGGAAAACTATCCTTCTTATGCCCATCGCACCTCACAATCTATGCACCATAGGCCACTATGAGTCTCATGGGCCGAGTTTGTAGAAAAATTATCTATCTACTTTCCCATGGTAGTAATATAGATTTAAGAAAAGGACTAACACCAATATGCACACTTCCTATAGTCTCAATGTGCAGGGAATCCTCCAAGGCCTCACATGGGTCTATGAAAGTCTTATGCAAAATTTCTCTCCTGAAAGGAATTATTAGTCCTCCAATGAACCATTGAGAATGTTGAGAAGGATGAATATCATAATAAATTTTTGAAAATAAAGTCTTAAAATGCGCATCATTCTCTCACAAACTTTCTACCATACCTTATTGGATATCCTTCAGCACACTAATACTATTCTATTCAAACTTAGGAATATACAATTCAACTAAGAAGGCATTACGCAGAGTGGTATAATCTACTATTTTCTGGTGTTGGTCATACTTTTGGTACTAACTATGTGTACACCCTTGCAATGTCATTGTAAATTGACTTGCCTTCTACTTAGGGGTAATGATCCCCTTTGTGCACCATAGAAACTAACATTTGTGTACATGTTCTATAGCATCCTCAACACATTTTTAATTAGAAGATGAAAATAAATATTAAAAAACACTTGCTAAGGTGGTTGAGGCCCTTTTCCACCTAATCCAGAACCTTGATTCCCTCTGGTGTTTCCTTCACTAATAGATCCACTAGATCCACTAGCACCTATCCCTCTTGACCCACCAGATCCTCCACATCCACTAGGTCCACCAAGTCCGCTAGTCCTATTCCACTTGACCCACCTAATCCACCTCCCTGTAGATGGAAAGGGTCATGAAGTGGTCACACATTATGTCCAACCATCGTCATGTTGAACTATGCACCAATAGTATGTGATATTGCACCGCTACTAGATGTGTGTCCCGCATTGCTTCTAGATGTGATACCCAAGCTTTTTGTACCCATAATTTTCCCAAATGTCATTCTAGACAATATACCTCCAAACATAGGAAATGATTGTATAGCCATAGATGTGCCAAATGAAAAGTTATACCTCATAGGTGTTGATCGGTTACTTCCACCAATAAAAACTTGGTTAGTAAAACTTATATTGGATTTGGAAAACTAAGCACCAAGGGTTGGTCACTAGGTGGATTCAGATGCACGCTAATGACTCTTCTCCTTTCTTCAAATGATGATCTCTCTCCAGAAGCCGAGGGGGTTTCTATTCCATTCTTGCTAAGATGGGGTAGCATAGATTGCTCAGGTTCGAAATCCTCCTCATGAACCTCGAATCCTTCCCGCAATGTATGCCTCCATAAATCCATCACTTCATGTAGCTTTGAGTTGTCTTGTTAACTCCATTTTCAAGCCTCATTATACTTAATACATATCTATTCCCTCTCATTTTTCCACAAGGTACGTCATCTTTTCCACTCTAGCTTCCTTGCCCAATGCTCAGAATAAGCTTATCTAGCCATAGGAAATGCTTCCAAACTTAGTGTAATGATTAGGATCTTTATAGCTAAAGGGATAACATGCAAGAACGGTCATCTTGGATCCCTTAAGAAATCAAACTCAACAATATCTAGACATCATGTACTCTAAGGTGTAACTTACCAAAATTCTACTCCACCAATGATCAATAACATGTGTCCAAGTCATGTCAGCATCATGCAGCCTCTTCTACTCATCTTGGGTCCATACGCGAGGTCTATAGTACCAACTTGATCTAGATACATATACCAAAATTCATTCATACAAATCCACTGGAAAACTACAAAATAATGTCTCATACATCTCATGATACAGATGTTCTTCTACCCATCGAAGTGCATCAAACTCAAGTCCATACACACTAATCTACCTCTCTCTCTCTCGAGTGAACTCATCCTCCATGATTTTAGGTCCCAAACTTCATCATTTTCCAAGGTCAAGCAATTTGTTATCACACATCATTCTCACCACATCTTCTTGAGATAAGAGGTATAAGCATCGAAGCAAGATGTAGTCATTATTTTACCCTTAATACTTCTTTTTAACCCTAAACCTGGGCTGCCTATCACCTAGATGGGCACTAGGTGGTCACCCAAGGAATGCGTGGGCATCGAGCCCCTCTTTTATGTGATATTTGTGAGAAGGTTCTGCTATTAATGTGGGTTTATTTGCAAATATAGAAATACATGCATCCTAAAATAATAACATAAAACTCATGAGCTCCACACACACACACACCCATGTATAAGAGAAGGTAGATAAACACCAAATGAATAATAAGAAAACAAATGAGCTATAACATGCTAAATATAGAAGGTTTTATACCCATAAAAATATATACGTAACAAACCCATATATATATATATATATATATTTAGAGTTATGGTAGCCACATTGTCGCAGGATATATATATATATATATAGATTTAAGAGTTTGGTAGCCACATTTCTCAAAAGGGTCCTCTGTGCCATATACAATAAGTGATAGAGGTCTAACCTATACAACAAGCTTTAAATGGAGCTCCTAGCTATGCCCTTCTTACTATAACCCATTTAAAAATCCTAACATCAATGCCAATGCTTAATAACATTCTATATAGATCTCTAGTACCCTAAATCCTAAACCCTAGTGTAACTTAACATTTCTGCAGCAGTTTGTTTCCTTCCTTCTACTTCTTGGTACCCATATATGCATATGTATATCCCATCTCTCTTTTATGCCTCTCCATACACACATAAATCTACCTCTCTCTCTATCTATCTCTTATCCTCTACTCTTTACCCAAACACCTCTTTAAATAGGATCATTAACCCCCACTATGACTTATCTCTTGAGAAAAGTTCTTTCTAAGTGTTGATGTGGTCCTCCATTAGTGAATGCTTATCCTCTTTTTAAACCTTCCATTAATTGTAATGATGTCTCTAGGAATATCCCCTATGGGAAATATGCTTTTCTTGGCTTCCAATGCTCTAGGCTAGGACCTTATCCACTTATCACATCTATTCTAGTCCTCACACTTTTCCTCAAGTGCCTCTAGAATGCTAAATATGGCTAATTCCCTTAAACCCATATTATGCCTCCCGCACACCCTAGTTTTACTAAATCCCTTTTTACCTGCATGCTTTCCCATTAGCGCCCTTCTTCTCACTGGTCCTATGTGCACATGCCTATTGGTACTTAGCCAATATTTTAGTGTCCAACAAGTCATTATTTTGTGTTAATGAAAAGTAATATAGAGTGTTTTGCAGTCAACAAGTTGAATATTATTTTGTAAATGTCATAATCAAATTTGTTTAGTATTTTAGTATGAGTCGATATTTCTATCAAAAGAGTCAATTTTTATTTTATCATCAAAAGTACATTTGTCTAGTCCAAAAGTGGTGTATTTGAAATACTCAATAATAGTTTTCGTTATCAAAATATGTAAAAAGTAAAAAAAAGTTGCCTCACTTTTAGCTGGATGCATTTTCGGTGTAACCAGATGTTTGAATTGAGAGGAGAGTTATAATTGTGCTTCATGATCAAATCCAATTGAGCTAAAACATGATACCAAAGGAGAGGAAAACAAAGTTTGGAGGTCAAAGAAACCTCTCGTCAGTTGATGAGGCCATAAATTGGCCATAAATTACCATTATTTTGTCCTTCCAAGTTACCTTTGAAAGTGGATTTAAATGTAATCTAGGAACTTATAGTTTGATTAAGATAGAATATAGGATATATATCTTGTTCATTCTTTATAAATATTTTGTTATCTATTTTTTTGACTAATCCTATTGATTATTTG
Organism: Taxus wallichiana var. yunnanensis; assembly: GCA_018340775.1. NCBI lineage: Eukaryota > Viridiplantae > Streptophyta > Pinopsida > Cupressales > Taxaceae > Taxus > Taxus wallichiana. Next base: position 369,401,418 of record CM031233.1, read on the forward strand.
GGAAAATATGCAAGTCTTGTGTATGCAAGACATAAAGGAAAGATTATCCTAGTATTGGGAAAAGTGAAATTAATCATGAATAGTAAAATTAAACTCAAATATTATTTCATATTCATATTCCTCTTGAAAAATTATTCAAGTTCAAAAAAATAATCATCTCAATTCGAGGTCGCATGTAAAATTTGTAGTTGTTTTAAGTTAGCTCCGGAACTCGCAGAGTTAGTTCGAACTGCAGTTAGCTCCGAACTTGTGGTTTAGTTCTAGAACTTTCAATTCGATTTAGTTCTAAAATTTGTCTCAATTGAATTCAGATAAAAGTCAATTGCAAATTTAACTTTCAATTCATAAAAAATCAGATTTAGTTCTAGAACTTATCATGGAATGAAAACATTTTTGAGGGATTGTGAAAAATTATAGAATCTAATTGGAAATATGAGAGAGGTTTTTGTTCATAAATATGTTTTTAACAAAATATCATTCATATTTGCTACTGTGGATTACCAATAAAAGAGAGATCTAAGTTTTAGTGAGCTGTAGTCGAGGAAAAATGTATCGAGAAGAACTAAAAGTTCCATAAACAAAAACAGAAACAAAAAGTCAAATATAAAATATGAGATATTTTTTTGTTCATAGAAATGTGATTAAAAAACCTCATACATATTTTCTACAAGTATTACCAATAAAGAGATATTAACTTTTAGCTATAGTCCGAAAAGTGTATCGACATAAGCACTAAAAGTTCCATAAACAGAAATAGAAATGTTAAATATAAAATATAAGAGAGGTTTTGTTCATAGAAATATTTTTAACAAAAACCTCATTCATATTTTCTACAAGTTTTACCAATGAAGAGAGATCTAACTTTTAGTGAGTTGTAGTCCGAGGAAAAGTGTATTAGATGAGCGCTAAAAGTTCCATAAACAGAAATAGAAAAGTCAAACAGAAAATATGAGAGAGGTTTTTTGTTCATAGTAATAATTTTAACAAAAATCTCATTCATTTGCTACAAGTTTTACTAATGAAGAGAGATCTAATTTTTAGTGAATTAAAGTATGAAAAAAAGCATATCGACAAGCATCAAAAGTTCCACAGTAAAAAACAACAAAGTCAAATGGAAAATTCGAGAAGGTATTTGGTCAAACTCAAATTTTAAGGAAAATCCTCCTTCCAATAATGTAGAGGAATAAAACCATTATGATTCTTGTTATCGAAAATCAAGGAGAAGATTTGAGAGAAAATCTTCCTAAAATAAGCAAGATAATATTTGACTTCAATAATATATCTCTCTCCATATTTTGTGGAGATGGAGATCTTAGTTGTTAGGATTGGAATAAAGATAATATTAGATTTTATTTCCTAAAATAAGGAGTTGGTTGGATGCATGAATTATAAATGCAACCTTCCACACTGAGATATGTAATTCTTTTCCCCAAGTAATCAAGATCTATTCTTTCTTTCCAATCTTTGGAAGTAAAGTTTTTCTACAAGTTTTGAATTAAAAGTATGAATTAAATCCTCTTCCAAGGAATGAGCTGGCCACTCATTCCAAGGAAGATGGATCAATGTGTTAATTTTTATTTCTTTATTTATGTAGTTTTCCTTTTGTTGTAATTTTTGTTTTTTTATGTTATGTAATTTCTTTTGTGAACCTACAAGTGTCTTTTCCTCTTTCCTTTATTTTTAATTCAACAATTTCAATTTATGCAAGTGTGTTTTATTCCTGCAAGTGTGATTTTATTTATGCAAGTGTGTTTCAATTTTTGCAAGTGTGCATTAAATTTTCGCATGTGTGCTTTCAATTTATGTAAGTTTAGATTTTTTAAGGGATCTTCTTTCCAATATTTTCTTCTCTTAATGCATACATCCTTCAAACACCAACCCGGATTGACATTATTAATGGCGAGGATTAACGATCCTCGGGATTGATGACCCTCATCATCATTCATTAATGAAGGACCACATTAAAGGTTTTGTGACATGTGTGTTTACAGTTTAATTTCAATTTTTGTAGTGTCTTAAGTGTTCAAATTTCAAAATGCTTCAGTTTATAGTGTTCTTGTTTGAATAAGTGGAAATTTCACATTGAGGGGGAACATAATCTAATGTTCCATTTCCAATTTTTTGGTTTTTGTGTATGAGTAGGAGAATTTAGAATAATTTCCTATGTTATTCCCTATAGTGAGATGTGATGAGGTCTAATAATAATACTTGGCACATCATGATGTGGTTATAGGTAAACCACTTGAAAACCTTCATTTTTGGTTTTTGGTACTCCAATTGAAAACCACCATTTTTGGTTCATGGTTAACCATTTGAAAACCATATGACGGGTTTGTGATTATCCTACAGTAAAAATCACCTATTCATGAAAGAAGATTCAATTACAAAGATAGGTTTTCCCTGTGTTCGTAGTAAGGGGGGAATGTTAGGAAATTACTTAGTGCTCCATGAATTTATATGCATGAATAATAATTACACATGTAATTATTATCAAGTAAATGTAATTTAATAAATGAGAAGGTTAGTATATTGTTATTATTTGATATATAAAATAATAATAACAATTATGAATTTTTTAAGTGAGTTAGAAACAACTCACATAGGTGGAAAAGTTGTTATAGTCACCTCCTATATTTAGGAGGCATATTTCCTATATATATGTTTGTAAGAATTGTGAAAGTTTAACCTGAGAATATTGAATATCATTCATGGTTATTTAGTATCTCTCCGATCTCTCTATTAAATCTACCATATACTCTCTAGGAAAAGCAAACTAAACTATTTTGAACCCATATGATCTTTACAGTCTTCTTTCTCTATATTTCTCAATTACAAACTATAGATAGTATCACACAATACTATTAATATTAATATAATGAATTATAATTATATGTGCATTGGTCTATAAGTAATGGTTTGGTGATGATCCCTTTAGGGATCCCAAATTTTTATATTCACTACCTCATTATGAATGTAACTATGTGGGCCACTATGTAAGCATTATGTCATTGTTTATTTTAAATAATTAATTTGTGTCATGAACTAATGAGTGACCATTTACATGGATGGATTGAGAATTAATTATTATGTATGTGTACATGTGTTTTTTTTTCGTTATGTTTGTATGTGTGTGCGCATGCGTGTGCATGCACATTTTTAAGCATACATGTGCGGGTGGGTGTACGGGTGTGTGCATGTACATGTGCAGATGTGTGCATGC